>JAOEHY010035501.1:0-11401 GCA_025447955.1 Psilopsiagon aurifrons | reverse complement strand
AGAAGTTCTTTACTGTAAGGGTGGTGAGGCACTGGAATGGGTTGCCCAGGGAAGTTGTGAATGCTCCATCACTGGCGATGCTCAAGTCCAGGTTGGACAGAGACTTGGGTGGCATGGTTTAGTGTGAGGTGTCCCTGCCCATGTCAGGGGGATTGGAACAAGATGATCTTAAGCTCGTTTCCAGCCCTAACCCCTCCTTGGTTCTGCGATGAGACCAGAGAAGTTAGTACGTAAGTAACAATAAACCTCTGTCCTTGAAAATGTCACATCATGTTTTTTTGTAACAAATGTCAGAAATATGCATCTTTTCCTTCAGTGGTTAATTCTTCCTGCTTATCTGTATCTCAGACACTGCTGTGCAATGGTATTTATTTATTTATTTATAAATGGGAAACATACTGATTGTTTTATTTTGATTTTAACTTTGTTTTTCCTAGAAGGACTAATTCTTAGGAGAGCTTTACAGTCTGAGTAGGCTCCATTGTATTTTTCATGAACAGAGGCACATCAGGGATCAAAAGCATGTCAAAATGCTGGGCTTGTTTTAGGTTTCATTTTACAGTCTGTTAATACATCTGTTTGTGTCACCAATGTAGAACACATTATTTTACGGTTCTCAGAGGTTATTCATAATTCAATTATAGGATGTTTCGTGAATATTTGGAATAGTAGTTACAGAAGGCAGTACTAAGCTTGGAGGTTTACTTGCGACCAAGAATACGAAGAAACACCCTATAATTCATTTTTAAGTGCCTTCTAGAAATCATATGATTATTTTGTATGACAGTGTTGGAAAAGGAAGAAATGTAAATTTTAAATTATTTGTACTGTGGTTTTTAATCAAGCTTATATACATACAGGCTGTCACACAGTAACAAAGACTAGACAGGTTACAATAAACACAACACCATGTTTTTTTTGTGTTTAGATTTGATCTTGAGTCAGAGCTGGTTTCATACACCAGGGCATTTCCCTGGTGTATATTAGAGACAGATTTTGTAGCAAGAAAAGGAAAATTAGTTTTCTCTTTCAGTATCTCCAGCAAGAAATGGAAGTGCAAAGCATTTTGTGAAATCTCACATGATTCACAAGAGTGGCAGAGCCACTAAGGGTCTCCAGGAGACCGTTGCTTTGTCTTGGGAAAGACTGCTTCCCTTCCTCTAAGGAAGAGAAATCAGACTATCCCGACACTCCCTCCTGAGCCCATGGCCCCTTGGCTATCGCAAAAACCCATGGCCCCATTCCTCTGATGGGGCCCAGGGCTGGTGAATGCACATTGGAAACGTCCCAAAGCTTAGGACTGACACCAGGGAGAAGGCTATATAAAGCAGCCCAGCCCCCAGTCATTGTCCAAGGTTTAAGCTGGTGCTATAGCTTGAGATTTAAAGGTATTCGTAAATTCAACAAGAGCACTGATTTTCAATCTCAGTTGTTTCCCCTACACACTGTGAAAAGATTTCAGAACTAGAAAAAACAGTCAGCATTTTCTTTCACAAGCCATTGCACAAAATAAATATGTAGCAGAAAACGGGTATAGATGTCTCTCTTACTTGCCTTAACAGGACTAAACACCAAGAAAGAAGCTTGTGCACTCCGATCTGGTGACAAAAATGTAATCCTGTTCCTAAACCATATAAATAGCCAGAACCACAACTAATGGCATTTTTTTTTTCTTTCTTTTTGACTTCCTTGTACGTTATTTGGTTTTGCCTTGTCCTTTGTCTATCTGGACAATAAATAGTCTGGAGCAGGAGCAATATATTGTTGTATATCTGTAAAATGCGCAGCAGAAAAGGACCCTTATCTTGACTAAATCCTCAGAAGTATCAGATTGAACTTCATCAATAATGATGAATTAATTCAATGCAGAGGAATTATTTTTATTTACCCAAAATGAAAGTTTGACCTATTAAAACAGAAGTTACTGGCAAATATTTGTTTGTAAAATCAGTGTTTTGCTATGGGAAATGGGGCTGGTGAGATCACAAGGACAATAAGGAAATAAAGAACAAAACCAAAAGAATAGAAAAGGAGAAAGAACGTCCTGTGTGTTTTCTCACATAGGAGAGGAAATACTGGAAATCCGCAATCTCGGCTTTGGAGAAATGCTGACAAGTTATTTTGTGTTTCTAGTCTGAGACTTTTGTTAGAGACAGTTAATTTGCAAATTGTGTGCAAATCACCGATCTGTGGATTGGGATCTTGGATTACCAAATTAAATTTTCATAGAAAAGAGCTGTGAAGGCATACGCTTCCATAATAAGTGATAAATATCACAGACCTGATTTGCCCAGCTTTACTTCAGATGCTTTCGATTTCTCTGTTTGTAGGAACTGGTGTTGATACCAGGAAGGCTTCACTGTTCAATGAGAATTTTCCATTTCTCACACACTCTATAGTAAGCCCAGTGCATGTGGTAGTGGTGATAGCTGAACAAAATACTAGTCTGCAGGTTATAAAGAAGACCCACCTCTACCTGAAGTAAAAGTGAGTAGAGGGCATCTGGAGCTGACTGGGAGCTGCAGAAAGGCAAGCCTGACTATTACACACAACAGGTAAAAATTTTAATACCATATTTTGCCATTGCAAGTTCATGGCATTTTTTTTTATTATTTAGTGAGAAATTTGCTACATGAACCAAAAATATTTCTATCAGAAGGGAAGGTAGATTGGTTTACTCAGGAAGTAGAAGGCAGGTGCTCAGTGCTTCATTGGGCAGTAGTTCTTGGGAAGAGGACTGTGAAAGTTCAATAAGATACTTTGGTTTTGGGAGGCATTTGCAATGAACTCACAGATAGTAAGGAGAGTATTTTATATGATCAAACCACACAGCAGTGGCATACCACCTGCTGCATATTACCTTACTTGACATGGGGCATGATCTTGTCACTTAGCCTGAAGCATGGACTTTGGGGAAACACTTGCTAGGACCCATACCTCACTGTTAATTGGCAGCTTTAATGGTCTATGAGATGTATTTCCCTAGGAAATACAGGTATTCTCTTCCTGCACATTAGCTAACACTGAAACCAACCTAGCCTAGAAATGTTGTCAAAATGTATTTAATACAAGTTAGTTGTCCAAAATCAACCATGTGATTTTTGAAATACCTTAGAGTTTGTATTTTAACCTTCTAAAGAATTTCTCCTCTGAAAAATAAACAAGAAATAAAGTAAGGGGTTTATTCTCCCTCTTGTTTCCAAAAAGAAAATTTTTTTTTTCTGATTTCACTGGCAGATTTCAAAAGTTGATAATATTTTAGTAGGTCAGCAAAATGTTCACTTTCTTCAACACAGAAAAAAAAATTACTAGAGAAAATAGTGGCTTACAGAAAGTTTTAAAGATGCTGTTTTTTCCTGTTGTCTGTACTATTCATTCATAGAATAGCAGGGACTATTCTTAGTGAAGTATAATGTATATAGACAAGTTACACCTGCAGCAGTTCATCTATTCAAAATGTTTCTGATTATTTTCTTTGCAATTTGTTATCAGTCTGCGACTGCCCTGCTGCATGACCTGATCCATCCGCTGTCACAAGTCTGAAGACAACATTGCACAGGAGAATAACACCAGTACCATCACTTTTCTGATCCTTCGTGCCAGAAAAAGTCATATCTGTGCCCGGCAGATGGGGCAGATCAGCAGACAGGCTATGTGGGTGACAGCGGCCTGTGCAGAGAGTTAGGGTCACAGACAGCTGTGTGACACCCATGCTTAGTACATGAGACTCGACGATCTGCCAAGACATAACAGAGACACCCAAGAGAAGGTTAAATTGCCTCTTGAAGGATTTAGTTTTGTAGCAAATCATTTCAGGGGTCCAAGGTGATTCACTGTCTTCTGCATTCAGAAGCAAGTGCATATCTAGCTCTTTCGCGCAAAACCATACCTTTACCCTTGAATCCAGGCTCTCTGAATTCGAAAATTGGAGGCTGAGAAAGTGAATCAGGAGGAGGGAGTAATTAGAGTTGAGATGTCACACTAAATCACAGGCGCTGGTTAGTCAAGCAGCTTGCTTCTGACAGCACCAGTTGGATGCAATGAATAGTGGACAGTAGTAGAGTTTAATATTTTAACACCTGCTTCATTTTGCATGCAGGAGACCAGCTACACATTCACATTTAAATACGTCCAGAGTTCTAAGCAGCTTTTTCAGGGGAAAACTGCCTACTGCCTGTTAGCTCGCAAATGACCACTTTAAACCTCAGCAAAGCCAGTGGGTAAGTTACGGATAGGACTGTCAGAAGAATAAAAATGCCATAAACCTCTTGCATTTTGCAAAACCTATGGACATTTCTGTACTTGGTTTGGCTTTGAGGCTTTTTTGAGGCGAGGGAGATGTTCTAGGAGACCTACTTTGTACAAAAAATTAAAAATGAGGACAAGGAGGAAAAGACATTATTTATTTTGAGTCAGTCCTGTAACCTTGTGTTTAAGGCTCTTACCTGAATCAGTGACAGGTTTAATGCTTTGTAGCTGCTGGGGATTACAGTAGAAAATTTTGTGGTGTACCTTCTGTGTGCATGTGTGTCTAAGTACATATATTTCACAATGTATGTATTTGAAAAGTATGGGCATGCAGCAGCTTAAAATATTGCACTAAACAAGAAGAGCATATATTATTCATCAACAAGAAATAGAAACAAAATAAGAATATTTTGGTTTTATATATATGGAAAATTGAAAATGGCCATTTGTTTGTGAAAGAACTTGTAGCCTTGCCTGTGTGCCCATTACTGGTCTCAGACCTCATTGCCTGTCCCTGCAAATCTGTGTTCAGCTCTCCTGATGGATGGTTACTGTGCAGGGTCAATGCAGTCCCTGTTTGGGTGCACTTCTCCTCTTCCACTGTTCTGTGCTGCTGGGCTTGGTATCAGCATGCACAGTGTCTGAGCTTGATGTAAGAGCAAAATAACACAGAGCTTTCATGAAGGGATATAAATAGCTCTTGGGGACAGATACCACTATCCCCAAAGATGTACCCCAACATGAGGTGTGGAAGGAACACCTGAAGCTCAAGGAGCTGCTCTGCACCATAAATGGTACTTATAACTGGGATGGGTTCCTACTGCTGGGGAACAATTTGCTTTTCGTAAATAAAAAAAAAATAAACCAAAAAACTTTAAATAGTTTTTAGTTACCATTGGACTTTAACTGTTCTTCAGACTTCGAGCAAGAAATCAGCTGGACTTTATGCTTTATAATTATTCCAACATGTCCTTTGCTAAAGCTGTGAAATGGGATGCTGTCTGAGCCTTGATTTCATCTAGGAGTGTGCATCTAACCTACTTCATCTGCAATACAATTGAAGTTTAAATTATTAATTATTTTTTGTTACTATCAAAAGGTCTAATAATCGAATAAGTGTTGAACACTAACATTTTCAGTGTTGGTTATTAACCTCTCTGAATAGAGCCAATATTATTGGCTATAATGTAGTAATTGATCCAACTGACTGCAGAGTTCCTTGTTTCTATTAAAAACAAAAAAGAGAGAAAGTGGAGTATTTCATTCAGGCGCAAAAATGCATAGAGAAAATGTCATGACTATGATTTAAGACCATAATAGAAATGCAATTTGAAAATCTGGTATCCTAGGAGGGCAGACTTTGATCTCAATTATATTGAGATGTTGCAATTGAAATCAATGTACCAGACCAACAGGTAGGGACTAGAGAACATTTCTCACTGGGCTGTGTAAACAAACTCTATTCAAAATGGGTTCAATTCAGGCCCCAAAGGCTTTGAATCAGGAAGGTATTCTTACATCCCCTGTAGGGAGGTGGTCAGATTGATACCACATGTTGTACTGACACTGTGTACGTTTCCTACCCTAAAATCAGCCCTGTGCTAAACCTTTCTGGCCACATTCATCTCCCTCTTCTAATTCCAGGAGGTCTGCAAACATGAGCCACAGCTCAGTGTCAAGCTGCTCTCCCTTCTCCTTCCCAATTTGTTTCAAGAACTTTTTCCTTTCTGATGGCAGATACACTGCAACCCATAAGTTTCTCCAGTTTAAAAGACATCAGACACTGTAAGGAGGATGATGAGGTTAAATGACATTCATTAGGCTTAAATATAGTCTTTTTAAAAATTATTTTAATTTCTTTCCATTATCCCTGGCATTCATAAGTTCAAGAATATCAGCAAGGCACTATGACACTAAAATTATAATGAAATCATGGAATTTGTCTTTTGTCTTCATCATCTAATGCAGAATGTCCTCACAAGTACTTAGCAGTTAATTTAGATCCCAGGTGTACTTGGTTGTTGATGCAGATCAGTTGTATTTATGTGAATGCAGTGACTAAGAAAACTTTCAGCCAGGATTACTGTGAGCTATGAAAGATTTTTTTACAGTTTTTTTCTAATTTTTAAATCTCTATTTTTTTTTGTTTTGTGAAAGAAAATATATTTCTCTAATAAACGTAAACCATATTTTCAGAAACCCTGCAAATAGCGTGAAGATCTTTTTACCTTGGAGTCCAGGCAATCTACATGAGAATCTGCCTACAGATCTCTAGAAAAATCATAAACAAAAGCAAATAGAAAAAGTGGAAAAACACACAGAAAAAGACTCCAGGGTTTCCTGGGAAACAGGATTTTTGTTTCATGAACAATTCTGACAAAACGAATGTGCATCTTGAAATTGTAATAGAAACTTAACAGTATCCATGCAGTGCTATTAAAAAAAAAAAATACTGATAATCGAGAATTAAAATAATTCTGTAGTGTTATTTGATCATAAACCATTATTCATCTTAATATTATTATATGAAATATACATATGACAAAATTTCTCATTGAATAAGAGTATTGCAGTGTTTCTATTTTAAAATAATGTTTTCAATAGCATTGCTTAAATAGTACTTGTGTACACATTTTCCTACCATAATCTGTCAAAACTCACTGTCTTCCAAATGCTTTGTTTCAAGCATGCTCAGTATTTTTGATGGGAACCTGAAATTTCAGAGGATAACCTAGTATTCCTTTTACACTCCTCTTTCTACAAGCAATAGACAAATGTGTCCATTAATACAGTAATTGAACGTCCCTTTCTGAAGTTTTGATTGTGCAGCCTGATTCTTGCACAGTTCCAGGCCTACACAGATTTTGTGCAGCGAGGACGACTGCAAGAGCTGTTCTGCAGCGTTAATCACTCAAAAGCAGCAAATGCTGCAGCACCATTCCTCAGTGTCATCGAAGCACTTTCCTGGCACCAGACTGGCACTGTAATGGTGATTACAATGATACCTCCAGCTTGTCCTTAGAAGGCAGAGAACTGTCATCTATCACCTGCATGTCTAGGAACCAAGCGAGTGATGACTCTTTCCTTTATGTCAGCTGAAGACATATACTTTAATTAATCAATAGAATAATAGAATCAGAGAATCAACTAGGTTGGAAAAGACCTTTAAGAGCATCAAGTCAAACCATTACCATAGGACTGACAAGTCCCCCACTAAACCACTGTAGTTTTGTAATCAGGTACTTTTTAACCAATACTGTTGTCCAACACCCATGGAAGTCATTTTCCCTTTGCACACTTTGCTAATTTATGCCAGTTTGCAACTTACTTGTTCACCCTGATGATTTCCAGCCTGGCACAAACATTTCAGCAAAAGTGGTAATTTTTAATCCCTCTGTTTAAGTAGCCATTGATGAGGCTGGCCTCTGAGCCGAGCGATGGTGGTGGCTGGTTAACCTTTTGCATTACATGTGGAGTTAGCACAGCATGCTCATCCTTTAGACACTAAGCTCCAGCATCCTTTCTTGTCTTTTATAACCTCATAGGCTGTTGTGTTAATATGCAGACCATTACTACTTTGCTGATGAGACAGACTGCCAAGGATCAATATGTCTTTGCATTTGTCAGCCCCGTATACTCCAGAGTTAAGTTCTCAGTTC
This sequence comes from Psilopsiagon aurifrons, assembly GCA_025447955.1. Lineage (NCBI taxonomy): Eukaryota > Metazoa > Chordata > Aves > Psittaciformes > Psittacidae > Psilopsiagon > Psilopsiagon aurifrons. Next base: position 3,494 of record JAOEHY010035501.1, on the reverse strand, counting down.
TGCCGCCAGTGTTTGCATCCTGCTGTGTAATCGCAGAGAATTGTCGATCCCTTATACAGCATGTCCATACTCCAGGCTTGGTGGGGCGCTTTGCAGAGCAAGTAGGAAAGATCCAAATGTCCTTATTTGTTTGGCTCCCACTGCTTGAGTAATAGTAGGTGCAGCCAGAATACCAGAGGGCAGCTTGCTTACGGGGTCACTGCAGCTCAACAGCTAACCATTGATGTTGTCAGGCAGGTTTGGGAAAGATGCCCAAATACTATCAACTAGAGGACATTGCATTTTAATGAAAGACAAAACAAAAATTACAAGTAAAAAAAAAGAAGAAAGGTAAACTCCCTGGTTGACACAATGAACAAAATAAGAGATCTAATGGCACTTTTTTTTTTTTTTCCTCTCCCCTTGCTGCTCACTTTTTTTCCATGCCTTTATCTTGATGCAGTAGCTTCAGGGCAAACAATGCTGAGATTCCTAGGGACTAAATACAGCTATATCATCTACCAAGAAAACTCTTAATTATATGTCAAGCCTTTCATGGAATTATGCATGGTATCCACATAGTATGCTCTAATACACAGACAAATAGCTTGAGTGATTTATATGTGAAATCTGTCCAAAGGTTTTCCATATGTATTGACCAAACTTTTTTATAGAATAAAACTGAATTTACTTTTGTGTTGCCTCATGTTTTCTTTCTGTCCTGAATGTCTGAAAATAACATCATGCAGAGATTTTTGGAGAATATGGGATATATTTCATGCAGCCTCCAGGGGTACTAATAGACTCAGGCATATCAGACAGATTCAGGGCTCCAGATCAGGTGCCTCAGGTGTTCTGTTAACCAGTGAGGTTAGAAGATCACATACATTATGCAGTCTCATTATATTAAATGTGTGAACATGAGTCTGGGTCATGACATGCTGAAGTGGCAGTTGCTGGTGGCAGTAATACATGTTTCAGATCCCCACATGTATTTGTAGGAAAGCCTCAGAGCTGAGGGAGTCACACACTTTGGAGTTTTCTCTGCTTATGGAGAACTACATTTCTTTCCCACTTTTCCAGCTAGAAATGTTCTGGTAAAATGTAGGAGGCAGAGTAAAGTTGTTGAGAAAAATTAGTAAGTGTTGGAGAAGCCAAAGAAATGACTGGGTCTTCATATGTAGTTTTTCGATCTGGTTCACACTTCAAAATAACCATCTAAAATGCAGAGCCCTGAGGATGTTTAGTCAGGAAGTCAAAGGGAACCTCTGCTGATTTTTGTTTTGCAGGGGTGGTGAATTTTAAGTACATCTTAACAGACATCCACACAACCTTGTTCAACTTGTCTTTTTGACAGCTTGCATGGAGACTGCAGAACAAACCAAACCTGTGCCTTTTTTTTCCTTAAATAGCTAGGGTGTTCCGGCACTAGGAGTGGCCCAGCAATCCCATCTCTAACTAGGAACCTGATAGAAGAACCTAAGGGCTATTGTGTAAGATAGGCCTTCTCAAATCTCTCTTCCTAGATTATGGTACATGCGTGCTGGAAAAAGGTAATACAGACAGGCTGAAAGATGAAAATCAGAGGCAGGTCTACACAAGTGAATGCAGGCAGTGGGGGTCTGGTTCTGCTCAGGGTAAGACAAGGCGCCCAAGTGCTGAGCAGAACCATCCTTCCATCCTGGAAGGACTTCAGGAGTGTACTGAGCAATTGCATTCTCACAGTGTTGTCCAGGAGCTATAAACCACAGCTATGAGATGTCCAGCTTTACACTGGTAATGCTGCATGGAGCCCAGCAGTCTGGGAACTCCTGAATTGTTTGCCTGAGGCACTTCATTTGAGTAGTTTGCCTTGGAGTTGTTCTCCTATTATTTGAGGAGCCTTTCAGATAAACTGATGAATCAGGTCAGGTTCTGATAGTCACCTTTACCTTAGGTTTAATGACAGTTTAATTAATATAAGCTTCTCAGAAATATTTAATTCAATTCAGTAGAAAAATCTCAGATGTTATATCACAAAAGCAGTGAGGACTGAGAAAATCTGGTCTCTTTCAAAATTCCTGAGGATCAAAGCACTTAATACCATAACAAGGTCTTAATGTTTTTTTCTCCTCTGATTTAATAACTAATTTAGTGCATGTATCCATAAACAGATCTCTTTTTCCCCCTACCCTGCCTGCTCCCAAAATGAGATTATGCCTGCTGGTATCAGCAATGCAGAGGCCCCCAGATTTTCATTGCCCTGATTCATTGTCTCCGCCATAAATGAAGTTTTTCCATTGTTTGCAGAAATTCTTGAATTAATGGCTTCAGTTTCCTTGTTAATTATTCTTTTATTAATGATCTTTCAGTTCATTTTTCAAAGAGACTATGAATCTCTCAGTGAAAGTAATGGGCAGCTACTCACAGGAGCAATCCCATTACAATCAGCTTCACTACTGTTTGTCATTCGAAGTAAGGTGCTAGAGCTCTGACCCTTACTGATTTACCACTCTTCATAATTAGCTGCAGTGATTAAAATGCATTTAGATTACACTGCAGTTTTCCTTCCTTGAAAGTTCTTTTTCCACTGAGGGCAAACTCACGTTCTGAAGGTGAACGATTGTCCTCCAGTATAAAACAATAGCAGCAAAGAGGAATGCCACAGATAAGGCTTACAAAAGAAATCAGAAGTAGAGATGCTTGGGCAAAAACTGTTGCTGGGGGCAAGGGGCTCTCTTAGATGGCAGAGGCAGCTCATGCAGGAATTTAGCATACTAGCTTAATGAAACTGAAAACACTGCTTGAAACACTGACAGCAGCACATGGAAATAATGAATCAATCTGTTGCATCTGTATCTAATTAAGAATCGTTATAATATAGTCTTTTTCTCTAGTGATCAAGATTAGTGGATACCCCACAGGAAAGAGGTTAATAAATAGATTCAAGTGCCAGGACATTATACATCTTTATCTAGGACTATGGTTCTCAAGCACTTTTCTTCAATCACCCCAAATCCAGGCAGACTCTCCTGTGAGAATCTGACATAGTCAGGATTCCTTTGTAGAGGTTTTCAAGGCACTGAAGAAAAAAAACCCAAGCAAATAGTTGGATGCTGAAAATAGTTTCTGGCAAGGGCAGGCATTCTACTTCTATCTCTCTGCTGCAATTAGAAAAGTAGTTTTCCTATATTTTTCCTTTCCTCTCTTCCACCTTCTTCCTTTACTTCCTCCTCCTCCTCAAAAATCACTAAGCTACTAAAAGCTTTGTTTGCTTTAAGCATCTTTGGAGATCTATTATTTTACCCAAGGGTACAAACAACCCCACAGGAGTCAGTATTACTAACTGGCACCCTACAGTCAGATGATACATACCTTGAGAGTGGAAGGGATTCCTGGTTTTGGTTTTTTTTTTTCATCATAACTGTCCACAGAGTGCAATTGATTTCGTATTTTTTGCTGTTGTTGGGGAAGGTGCTGAGGAAAGTATTTTTTTTCTGGTTTTTTTTTGGGTTTTTTTTTTTTTTGGGGGGGGG
>JAOEHY010035498.1:30078-54905 GCA_025447955.1 Psilopsiagon aurifrons | reverse complement strand
ACTTGTTCCAACAGTTCCATGTCCTTTTTATGTTGAGGACACCAGAACTGCACACAATACTCCCAAGTGAGGTCTCAGGGGAGCAGAGTAGAGGAGCAGGATCACCCCCCTCGACCTCCTGTTGCTCTTGCGCAGAGAGGTGTTTCTGTACATCCTACACTTCTCTTTTGTCTCCCCCTTCTTCCTGCAAGCTTTTTTTTTCCTCTTTTCTGTGCTTGCTTTCTTTGGTATTCATATTCTGGTTTGAGTTGGTTTTCCCCAGTTTTCTACAGTAGGAGGGGACCATGGCCAACAGCAACCAGGCCTAAAAATCTGGTGATTGTCTTTGTTCCTGGCTGTTACATCATTTGCTTTCTCTGCATCCCTTAGCTTCATGGTAGGGATCTGCTCTTTAAACTGCTTGTTTCTTGTGAGGCAGTAAGAGAAGACATTCAATAACGGCTGCTTACTAAAAAAAAAAACCTGGAAAACCCTGGTTTTATCTGTCAGAGATAGAAATCGTGATTATCAGAGTCTGACTGGCAGAGCCCAGTACCTTTCCAGATTGAATCTTTTCTTGTGTTTTGTTGCTGCTGACATTCATATCTGTCCATTCCTAAGGCTACTCATGTAGGTCCCTACTTCCACAGGACTCCATTGGGATGATGTCAATGGGCATTTGGCAGGTTTCTGAATTGAAATCTGCATTACTGAATGCTCACACAGTTACCAGCATAATCTTTTGCATTTTAACAAGTAGGCTTCAGCCCTTCCTTAGGATTTTGAGACCTTTCTTTCGTTTCCATTAGTGGAGAAGTGTCATGCTTATCACAAAACTGGTAGATGGCCTTAAGCAATTAAAAACCAACTTTCAGACCATTAACAAAAGAATATTTCTTCCATTCAAACAAACCATGTGTTTACATAAATACAGTATTAATACAGATTACCATACCCCCATTGACAGCTCGAAGTCTTGGTCTCTTAAGACTTCTTTCATTGTGACTTGCCCTCTGGCAGACTGCTCGATGGTTTCAAACACTGCACTATGATTAGTAGAGGCAACACTGAATGTGTCCCCAGTAGAGATGCCTTTAGGTTCCAGCTTGCTCTTTGCACACATGCTGCTGCAACTGACGAGTCCTGGGAAGGAAAATTGTATCTGAGAATGAAACCAGAACTGAAATGGAGAAACATTAATTTTGAAAGAGAGGGAAATGCACTTTAAGCTTAAAAGGAATTATTTCAGGTTATTCTGCATGGACTAGCAAAGGTTAATGAAGATGTTTGCATCATACAAAGTGTAGGAAAATGATGGGGACCAAACTCAGAGAGGGATATCTATACTTCTAACTGAAATTCATGCTCTGGTAGTTTTCCATTGGATTATGTGCTAAAAGGAGAGCTAGCATGCAAGATGAGGCAGCAGAAATATTGAGGAGGGGGAATTACTGTGTTAGAGACTGCTAAATTTACAGCATTTATGTCAATAAGCTAAAGGGTAAGTTACTGCTCAGAAGACCAGAACACAATTTGGTTTTTTTTCCCCTCTGACTGCTGCTTGCCTGTGGGGGCAAGGGCATCAAAAGGTACCTGAGTTACTGGGATGGGACTTGTGGTGGCCTCTTTTCCAGTATTTCCACTCAGGTCTTGCAGAATCCTTTAGCCTGGGCTTCTCGAGACAGCAGGAGCCTGTCTTAACAGCACTGTCCACCTCAGTATTCTGAGTGGTGAATGGTTCCAGGTCCCACTCTGAATCAGAAGAAGGAGAAGATGGTGCCACAGCTGCTGCTGCTTCTGGTTTGGAGCTTTTTGCTTCTAGAAGGCATGGAGGGGGCTGCCTGCTGGACTCTACCTTTTCCATTTCACTTTGAAATACCAGATGCCTGGATGGAAGAGGCCACCAGGCACTGACATGGGGATGGCAGCAGCAGATGCACCTCACATATGCTGACAAACAGCTTACACAGTCACAGTGATAGTGGAAACATGGCCAGCAGGGTGAGCAGAGCACGCAGTGCTTGGCAAAGCTACGTGTAGCACAAACTGGAATCAGGGCTGTTTTAGGACTGTAGGAACAAATACAACAGTTAGTGTCTGGAATTTCTCTGGGCTTCGCCCTGCTGGTGAATGGCATGTAGATCGTCTCTACAATCCTTTCCCATAGGCTAGGAGGGACCCAGAGAGCCACACCTCGCGGGAGCTTGACTTTCTTGTCATTCCAGAAGTGGACCATAATTCCTTCATCTTCTGAGGCTGTTTGAAAGAAAAGGTAAGCAACTATAAGCAGGCAGCCTGCTCGAGTAGTTCCCATACACAGATTAGGCTTTGTAGCTTCATGCACTTTCTACTCCTGTCAAGCGATAGGATCAACTACCTCTCTGTAACACTTCTCCATAAAGTCATGGTAGCAGGCAGCTGCAGCACTGTTGGTGCAACAGCAAGCCTGGCAGTATCTTTACTTCCAATTTGCCATCAGATGAACAAAAAAATGTTGACTGAGTAACTTTTGTTGTTACTGCCAAAGTCAGCAATAATGCTCCAAGAATAGTATTTTGGTAAGTCAGTGGAGCTTTACTGTCAGACATGGGAAAAATCAATAAGCTGTTAAATCCTACATTCGGGTGGTAAAATCATCCCAGTACAAATGTGAGCATTCAAGCAGATAGGTGCTTCCTGAGAGCTGTCTCACTTGTAACCTTCAAGGAAAGGTCACTGACCTTTGCATGGCAGACACAGCCTTGTCCAAGCAGACAGAAAATAGCACAAACAATGAAGATGACATTTTTATGGGTCACATATGGGTCATAACTTCCTTAGGGTCAGAGTGGTGCGGTTACACAGATATCCACCAGCAAGTCCCATTAGCTGCTGCGAACTCTAAGTAAAACTAAACTGTAGTTTGTGCACTGATTTTTCTCTGGCAGGAGCACAATGACAATAGTTTATTCTGACAGCCTCATTTATGTTCCAGAGCAAGGCAAGGCAGAAGAGGGCAGCACCTTTCTTACCTCGTAAGGGGTCCCTTGTCTCAATGCCCGTGAGGACAGTTCCAGGGCCATACCTAGCCATACTTGGCTCCCAGGGTGCCAGCACTTTGTCTCCAGGGAGTAAGGAGTGCTTCATCCTGTTCACGTATTCTAGGATGTCATCCTTTGCTGTTTTTTGTACACACACTGGATGCCTTCCATGTGACACAAGTGGTTTGGCAAACTCTACCAGGAACATGCCTCTTTCATTCTGTTACCAGGAACAAAATAACAGCTCCTCTGAAGAACAGCCCATAATGTGTTAGGTCATGTAACCTTCACCAGGAGGACATTTGGTGGCTACACGGCTAGGTCAAAACAAGCCCAAACAGTAACTGAATAGCGTGAGGTCAATCCAGCACTGAGACAGACAGAAAACCCCTGTGAGGCTCACCAGAAAGCAGGCTGTATTTTCTTCCCCAAGAGGAAAAGCTATAGGTAGAGTACAACTCGATTTTGCAAACCAACCCATCTGCTCCAGGTAACAAGGGACAGTGGACCCGTTCAGACCTGCTCTTTAATCATGCCTCTCCTCATTACATACAACACTAACTCTGCTTCTTGGGGGGTTGTTGGGAATTTCAGTTTTCTTTTAAATTAAGGCCTATCAAGAGGCTTTCCATCAACAACAAAACAATGTACTTCCCTGTTCTCGAGGAAGAATAGGCTCTTTTTTTCTGTTCAAGTTTGAAGTGCTAACAAACTAATGAATTAAAGCTTTCACTAACATTTCTGAAAAGACACCAAGCCATTGGTCTGCAGCCGACTCAAGCTGGAAGTGTGTACATAAAACACTAATGATTTTCCTGTGCTATTGATGGTTATGTGTCTACACACAACAGTGGGTGGTACACTGCTCACAAGAGCACTCACGCTGTCTGAGCCTGGCAGGGGGCCTGCTCCTGCAAGGAGCACACCACCACTGGTCTCACCAGGAAATGGGAGTTTAGGGGCACTCATCTTCTGTACAAGATAAGTATCCCCGAAACACACCTGCTTACTCCTAGAAATGGTCTCTGTAAAGGAGGCTGAGAAGAGCAAGGTCCTGATCATTATTAGTTTATTGGTGCCTGAGGCTGTGCTGCATGCAAGAGTCTCACCCAGCATGCCAGGCAGCAGGAGGTGAAGACATTCGGGAATCAGGTACATTGGAAGCTTTATGAATCAGCACAACCATGAGCATCAGCTGTTCTGGTGATCCGTTCCCTAATACATGCACCAGCTGAAATCAATACTGATACACAAAACTCAAGTGGTACATGAGGACTGCTGGACTGGACACCTTATTACACATACCCACAACTACTGCACAGCAGCTGTCACTCACCTCTACCTCCTCTTTCACTGTACCACGGTAGTAAAATCCATCTTGCTCCCCTCTCACCAACACAGGGATGCTGCTGTCTAAATCCACTGATCTCCCTGATGCACTCAGCCTCTTCCATGCTGGGTCAGGGAAGTGGGGGCAGTGGGCAACCCATTGGCACCTTGGAGAAAAGAAAATGGGTCAGCACTGGAGGAGCAGCTTTCTTAGGGAAAAAAGGAAAAACTTGTGAGATTTAAGAACTATATCACTCCACCTCCCTCTGTAGCACTCCCACAGGCCAAAGCATGTGGGAAGAAACAGAAAACTTTGTTCTGGGACAATTCCTTCTCTTGGGGAAAAAAACCATCAGTTCTTGTTTTCACTCAGATTTCTTTGGTTTGGGGTTTAGAGGAAGTAAGCTGGAATCCTGGGCCAGCACTATCTACACTAGCCCATTTGCTCTTTACATGGCAGCCAATGCAACCCCTAAGATTAGGAGAAAGGAGCCATCTCCAGCACAAAGTAGATGCGCTCGAAAGCACAGTAACTGATGGTTTACACTGGGGCATTTGGGGAACAACAGAAAAGTAGAAAAGTAAACAACAAAGCTTCTCGTTGATGACAGGTTTAAGTCCAAAACAGGAAAACTAATCCCCTGTCACAAAGCATTAGAAACATTTCACAAAAGGCAGCTGCTAATACAAGATGCTTCTATTTATCCAAATAATATTAAAGAAATGTTTCTTTGATAGGAGGTTTTCTCAGGCTTTGCTTTTCATAATCTCCAGGGCAGCAAATCACTTTAGTTAATACCATCTAAACCACTGCCAGTGCAGGGGAAAGGAAAGCTCAAATGACATTCAAGTTGCTAATTTATTCATCTGGCACACCAGCCTGTTTTATACTATTGGATATCATGAAAAAAACCAAATCACAGATTCCAACACGAGCTTTATTTTACCTCTGGGGGGTGAGGGGCTCGGCAATCCAGGCAGGATGCACTACAGAAGAGTTCCTGCAGCAGGGGCTGACAGTAGGCACGACTCTGGGGCACGAGAACTTGTTCAGAGCTGGCATGGCACTCCAATACCTGCTACCTGTAGGCAGGAACTCTTCCAAAGAGGCCATTCTTGCGAAAGCAGCTGCCTGCAGGACTCAGTCCTGATCTGTTGGCAATAAAGAGACAACCATAGTATCATAGAACAGTTAGGGTTGCACTGTCATTTTACAACACAATCAGATGCTTTCTGGTGTACCTCAAGAATCCAGTAGCTTTTAGTAATGAATTATTTTAAGATAAAAAGAAGCAATTCAAAATATCCAGACTGGCATTTAGTCAGATGAACCCATATTACTGACTTCAGTGATCTCCAAGCACCTAAATCCTAACCTGGCAGAGGGACAGAAACACCGAAGAAAACTAGAAATGCTGTGAAACCCCCCAGAAAGCAATAGCCTTTAGCTCCCTCCTAATTTTGTTTTTGTCTTGAACATCCAGGTCTCCTCTACCTACACTCTCCTTTAAAGCTTTCTCGTACAGAGTCCCAGTCAAACCTTCCCTATCTTACAAGCTGAGGCAGAAACTACAGTTGAAGCCAACAAGCTTTGTGAACACAACAGGTTTTGAACATGATGTTAGATTACAGTTGCCTGTTACTTGTTTTATTTATAGTGACATATTAACAGGAAATATTTTGATCTTTCAGCTGTCCTGTCACATTTTATAATAGTAGGATTATGGCCTGCCATGGGAAAGAAGGGGATGCTCAGATTTGACAAGTGATAACTATTCAGAGGCTGTCTCAGTAAGACTGCCGACGTGATGGTATCTCTGGTAATCTGACAAGATGTAGTAGACAGACAAGCTTCCATTTTATTTTTTTAATATACCTTAGAAGTGTTTTGCATGCTTAGGGTAAAACTTGCATGGAAATTATACAATGTAAATTTTAAGTGCCTAATTTACTTCACAATCACAGTTTAAGCACTACGTTTAAATGTTATTCTGCCTCTGAGACAAGAGATGATCTGCAAGTCCTTTGTATGAGGACTCCCAGATATACATAATTTCATAAAACTAGCACACCCAACCCAGCAAGAAGAGAGGATTAATTGCTACAAAATGCATTTTTAAGCCAGCAAATCAACACAATATATTCACTCCTTTCACAAGTACACAAACTCCCCCCATTATATAAACGAGAATGGAATCAGTAATACTGTGCAAAGAAATGCAAGTATCAATTCTACTTAAAGCACATTTTAAACACTTTCAGCACTGTTACTTTCGAGAGCAGGTCCCCTATTTCTGTATAAAATAGGGCACCGACAAAGGCAATTTTGCAACACTTTATGAGGGTTTTTTTCCTGGATACTTACAAGTACTTTAACACAGCAGTGTTTCAAACTTACCGGGTATTGATAACACTAAGTCTGGCTGATTTGGATTTAGTCCCAGTGCAAAAATCTTGCCTTTTGCCAGTTAGACGCAAGGAGCAGTTTGCTGCCTGTGTTTCCTAGTTGCTATGGAGGTTGCCACAGTTGTAACTATAGGGATTGAACATCTTGACCTTACCGGTTACAAACCAGTGAAACCTGACTGCAGAGACGACCATTTGTCTGCACCATTTTCAGCTCCCCATTGATCTAGATATCGCACTGAAAGACTGTTGGGGCAGGGAATGGATTATAAGAGGGTGCAATGTCCTCCAGGCTTTCTGCCAACTACTGCAGGGCAAATAATAGCACCACATGAAGCTATAGCTCAGATTTAGGAAAAAGCAGCCTACCACCAAGGGGTGTGACAAATAAATTGGCTTGAAATGCAGACAGAAAGGTTAAAGCTGAGACAAACTGAGGTCAGATTGCTTGGCAAACTTTTCGTTTTCGCAATAAAGGGGAAAGACTAATGAATTTTATACTTCCTACAAAGTGCATATCAAAACCACACCAGAATACAATGCAGGATTCTGCCTGTTAATCTCTGCTGTGATCCCTAATCTTCATTTTCCCTTAATAACTGTTAACCTTTTTCTTTTTTTTTTTTTTTCTTGGGGGGGGAAGGAATATTTGATTTCATTTTTTGCTATAAAAACAAGATAACAGAGGGGATGACTGCAATTAGGGACAAGGATACAGCACTTAGGAAGCCTGTAACCATTTTCTCCTCATTCTGCTGCACTCACAGACTACTTGCTCTCATGCTGTCAGCAGAGAATCAACAGCAAAATACCCTTGCATAGGCCAAATGTTAAGAACACTTCGCCAGTTAAGACCTAACTCTCTTCACACAAATCTATTCCATACCACTTAGCTGAAACTGTCAGTAGTACAGGGAAACAGACTGGCTGGTCAGGAAAGACCACCCCACACCTCCACCATTATCAGTAAAAGTCCCCCAAATTTTCTGTGGCAGGATTATTCCCCCATACACACCCTGTCCAAGGCAATTCTCTCTTGCCAACTGTTTCATACTGTGTATTGTGTGAGTAGTCCTAGTAATCTTTAAGGGCACCAAGAGCTGAAGAAATACCAAATTTTCAATAGAAACTAGGCTAAATCAAGAGTTCTTAATGGAATTAAAGCATTCATTAATAAGAAAAGAACAACACTTGCACAACATCTTTAATTATGCTCTTTCTGTGTTCACCAAGATGCTTCAGAAAGCTGCTACCCTCTTTTTATTTTCCCCCTTTTAAACTAAGTTATCCTTTCTGTTGGCATCTAACAACATCCCTGGGAAGCTTTAAAAAGACCTGTTAAGAGAAACACTGGCAATTAGGCCAAAATTCTTTTCAGAAAGTACACAAGAATAAATCAGTCACATTACAGAAAACACAAGGAATCTCAGTCCCATCAGCAGAAAGATTTTATTTTCAAGGGTGCAGGTTGTGATGACACATACAGTCACTTCACACGTATAGGTTATTACATGTTTGTTTTGGTGACAACTTTATAAAATGCGTTCTGATTTCCATAAATTAACTAATTTAGGCCATTCAGATCAGATTTCTTCAGCTGTCTTTTTCGTATCTAAGTGTAGTTACTTTCTGCATAATTAAAATTCAGGCCTATACTGAGTCGCACTATGATCTGCTTCTAAGATGCGCCAAGAACATGCACATCATTAATAACATAATAGGTTCCCAGACAGGATACCTTTTGCTGTTTGGATTGGTTCAGTCTTTGAAATCTGGTTTTGTTTGTTAGTTGCTACAGGTGCTTCGCTCTGTGACACTTTTTTCTGCCACCACAGAACCACTGTACAGAATGGACTGCAGGTAGGTAATGTATTTTATAGCAGCACGGAGAGTCTCTACTTTGCTGAGCCGTTTCTCCAAGTATTCCTTGGGTAGGTGATGCCTCAGTTTAGCATAGCCTTCATTGACACATTTAACCCTCTGCCTTTCCCTCTCATTCCTCTTTCTGATGAAAGCTGTCCCATAGGAGTACTCACTTCTGCGGTAATTGGAATGGGGCATCTGGTAAGGAAAGGCACAGGGCTCACTGTAGAAGTTCTCCATGATGAGATGCTCAGACATGAAAGGAAGGAACGACAGATCTTCAGAGCAAGAGACCTGGTTGGGTGTTTCCGGATACATGTGAAATGTGAGCACTGGGTCAGCATAGAAAGACCTAGCCAGCTGTACGTGCTGAGTCTCAGAACAGATGGACAGCTTGTCCATAAGGTTACAGTAGCTTTTGCCATCCATCAGGTTCTGCATTTAACCTGGAAATGCATAATTACATAACAGTTTAAACAACTCATACTGAGCAGTAGAAAAAACCTCACCTGTACTTATCAACATTTGGCATTACTGGCATTTTCCAGTAAAGACTTTTAATGCATTTGGGACACTTCAGAGTGGTGTTGGAAGACTGTTACATAGAGCAGACAATACCCCATTTGAAAACACAAGAAAGTGCAAGTGATTATTTTGATCACTGACTACAATAATTCACAATAGATTTAAATAAAATAAAGCCACTAAAGCTTCCCAAAGGAAACAGCAAACACTCCCACGTCAGCTATAGAAATGAAGAGAATTGACTTTTATGGACTCCACATGGGTCTAGGGTCTCAAAATCCACCAAAACTTTCATCTCTGCAGACAGTAAACAAAGCAGGCCAATATCCGAGGCATTCTCTCAAACCCCTTCTCCTCCTTGAAGGAAATTACATCTACAATTCCAGTAACAGACTCAATATCCATAATAAAAAGCCTTCAAAAAGAATTACTTTTTCTCTCTATTCATTTGATGTTTCATTCACTGTATTATCTTGATAGATGGAAAACCTGTGCAGGGAATGGATCTCAGTCTTAATTCTATATTTATCAGGTATTACATCCATTCCACAAAAAAGTTTACAAAAAGTTTGGAGGATGAATTTCTGCTAAACCTAACATGCCCTTAGGTCCTCATGCTCCTTCTGCACTCACCTGCAGATTAAACAGATAGGAAACACCAAATACAATCCCACTGATAAAGGATTATGAAATAATTTGTTAAAAAACGCACATCCTAATAACATTTCCAATTACAAAGTCATTGGGGCACTGCTAGAAACCTGTAACTCAGACTGACCTACTGAAACCATGTACCCTCTCTTCAGAGCAGCATTATAGCAAGCATTACTACTCAAATCACCCTCATATATTTATTAGAAATAAAAACTTGAAGTCTTATAGGAAGCTATATTATAGTGCCTTCCCAATATCTTTATTCCAACAGCTATCAGCATAAGTAATGATTGCTACTTGACAGCTACCTAAAAATATATTTTTAATACCTAGCTGATTTTCAAAGAATTTCTGTGATCCATCTTCTCATACTGCAAGCAATACTTGCCTACACAGCATCTATCAAAAAACACTCTTACTCATCACCCACTTCCACATCTACACATTGCCGTCTAGAACACTTAGGTTATGCTACACCCTCTAAAATGGAAACACACATGAACATTCAACTAGGTTACTAGAAACTACATTCCATTCTCACAAAAACCTTGCAAAGCTTCAAATGTTCCAGCCAAAGTTCCACAACATAAATGGGATTCCCTTAATTCTTCACAGGATATGGAGATATTTTAACATTTTCTAATGACTTGATACCTGCCATGTTTAAAACAAAGAGAACTTTTACTCATTATGGACCTACCCTCACAACACATTCTATCAAAATGCCTCTGCATGCAGCTTTATCTCCTTTCCTAATACACATAGATCTCACTACTGAAATTCTATGTTAAGAATTCATTTATAGCATTCAATTAGGCAAAACAGAAAGTCACACGCATCTTAAACAGGTACGTCTGTAGGTAGGCACGAACAACCACACATTTTACATTAATATACATGCAGAAAATCAGAAGTGAATATATACTCATTATAAAATAAAAATACTAGACAGTCATCTTTCTATTTTCTAATTACACAGTTTGGGTTATTGTCTAAAAACTTCCTGCTGCTAACAATTTACAAACACTGAGGAACAGTGCCTGTTACATGGCAACAAAACCCCCAACTTTATAGCAAAACATCACATATAGCAAGAAACCAAAACCAATATAACCCCTCAAAAAGAGATACTTGCAGTATTTGTTGCTTAGCACTGACACTTCTGCTGCATATCAACGTTACATAAAACAGTTATCTGCTGCTTTACTACGTGCAAGAAGTCTTAGGATCATTTACCTTCTGGACTAGAGACTCACCAATCTTCAGACGAAAGTAAAATCCAAGGAAACAAGATGTGCTATTTTAAGCCTGGTGAATAATACCTGAAAATATCTGAATGACATTCAAAAGAGAGGTTAATATCCCATTTTCTTACATCTTATTTAATAACAGATAGCATTAAACAAGATTCATTGAAAAGCTAAAGAAGCAGTTACTGAATAGCTAGTAGAAGTGATTTATGAAAATGTTGATATTCAATGAAGATCTATTGCAAGATACAGCAATACACAAGTCTCTTACCTGGATTATGTAGCTTGAGCCAATAACTACTGCAATTTATAGTCAATTGACAACATGCAAAGTAGCTTACAGTTAGATCTGCTCATTTCTGGTTTGGCTTTTCCAACCGCACCACAGCTATGATGGCAACAAAACTTGGCATCAAGGGCTAAAAATTTTAAAACTGTATTGAACACAACCAGATTACAGGAATGTACTTTGTTTACTTCCTGTATATATTCTGTTACAGTGTACTAAAGCAGTGTTTTAATTTACTGGCATTTCATACTTTGATGTCTGAATATAAACAATCGGTTTGAATTTAAGTATTTACATCAAGGCATAAGTAAACTAATTTTCATAGCTTCATTTCAAACACAAAAAATTAGCATTTATTTAGAAGAAACTTGCAATGGATTTGTTTCCAGGTTAGAAGTCAGAGCACATATTAGTTAGCTTAATAGTTTCAAATTCAATCTTCATTATACCTATAATTTTGGGAAATTCCCTTAGTATTAAGAACACCATATAAAAAGTCCCTAATAAAGAATTCATGGAGGTTCTCAAGACAAGATTTGAAACCAGTGAGAAATCCACACCAAGACAAACGTTTTGAAGTTTTGCTTAAACTTACAAACACAGTATAGAGCAATCTATCTGTACAATCAACGATAGGTATAGGTATATAGCTGTCCAACTGTACAGGTACAAGGACACAGGACACCCCACTTCAGAAATCCCACATTTTACAGGATTACCTGACACTTTAGATTATTTCATTATTTGATCTTTCTGTCACTCAAACTAAAACCACACACAAAACAAAACAAAACAAATCAGTTTAGCTTAAGCACTTGATCCACTACCAAGAGAGGTTCATTTACCCAGTCTTGTCTTCTTGGGACTGTCAGCCAACAAAGAAAGTATTCTGAATCAGCTGCCTTGTGTGGGCCCACAGCAATGCTGCATTCTGCATCTCCCTTCCATGCCAGCTTCAGACCTCATCAGAAAGGCAGCCACGAGGTAGAACATTTACTACAACTGGTAGAGACATCTATTCAATACACAAGTTACGTTATTTTTCTTTAGGGGACCCTAGGTACATCACCATCAGAACACATTCTTGACTTACCAGCATGGGATGTTGAACACAGTAACTGAACCCAAGCCTGGTTTTAATCTCCAAGATTAACTCAGTTTTTGGAAGACTACTGGACTGACAAGAGAACAAAGCCCTGTATCTGCAGAGAGCTTCAGTCAATGCAAATGTTACCACAGGGCAACTGTGTTTTCATTCCAGATGGGGTAAACCATGTGTACAAGTATAGCTGGTGCACTTTATTCCCCATGCTACTCCGTCCCACAGGCTCTGGACTAAGCAAGTCAAAACTGTGCCTAACATACAGTACTTTCCCTGCCATGCCGGAGCTGACAACTGAGCAAGATGATAATGTAAGTACATATGCATAGCTAAATTTGAGTCAGGGATTAAAAACCTTTTTCAATTAGCAATTTGGTGAGCCCATCCTTCCTTTGCCAAAGCACTGACCAAGTGGTATTTCCACTCTGATGCATTTTCAGAGAAGTGCTTTTATAGACGGATTTTACATGTAGGGTAATGAGGGAGAAAAAAAGATGACATACAGATAGTGTACATCAAGTTTTCAAAAATCAGTTTCATCTTTAATTGTTACATTCCAAAGGGGATATATGAAAGTCACCTAGCAACCGTATACCTCCTGAGAGATAAGTACAGAATCACAGATACAAAAAATACACTTAACTCCCAAGCTGACAGGTGCTAGAGAAAGTATGTGCCTTACACCATCAATCCAGACAAATGCAGGAAGATTTTTATAATAAATATTAATCATATACTAACTCCTGAGACTTTACCCATGAAAAGAAAGGGAAAAGATCTTTTTTTTTTTTAAAGAGATATCATATACATACAATATATTAAGCTAATAAAGCAAAATAGAACAAAATGCCAACACTGTCTTTATATGCACTGCATTGGAGTTTATCTACATCACAGTACTCTAAGTATGCAGCTCGAAGACTCAGTGTCCATTTAAGTTTCACCTTAAATCTGCAAACATCACTTGACATACAAGCATCTTGAAAGTACGAGTGCAAGGAACCAAATGATGAATACAGCCAATTAGGACTTCATTCTCTGATATGAAAGATTCTACACTGCAAGATTCAGGTTTCCCGTACCTAGCATTAGCCAGCAGAAAATCCAAGTGTATTTACAAAAGGTCTTTACATAAAGTGTTTAGTGATTTGCAAGTAATTACTGTGTTCCCAGGTACTTTTTAACCACATAAATAGTAGAGAGAAATATACAGTTAAAAACACCATAAATCACAACTGTAAATAAGGTACCACAGTGGCAACCCAAGATATCTTAAGTTTTATTTTCTTTTCAGTTTTGTTAGTAAAAGCCATTTGAAAATGTAAAGATTTAGCTTTTGGTTAATCTTTTAAAACTGCTTCCAATCCAGTACATTCCTTCAAAGTTCAAATACTTTATTTTTTTTTTAAATCAATAATGAACCATTCAAGAAAACCCTTCTGAAGTGGCAGGATCAGGAAGACGTAAGTCAGCTCTTTCAGTTAGTCCACTTTACTTCCCTGGAGTTATTTCACTGTGACACAATTAACTCAGCACAACATGACGGTCAAAGACAGATTTGCGTTGCTCTTGGACCTGTAGCTTCCAACGCTGCTGAGCATACTCCACTTTGTTTAACACATTGGCACGGCTTCGAGAACGAGCCAGCACATCATGTGCATTTGCAAAAGGCTGGTGATCCTGGAATAGCAAAAATCATTAGTTAGATCTCAACCATTCCACTGAGCAATTTCATTACTTGTCTTTGCTGCTACATTCCAAAGGAGGTGGGGGTTATTTTGGTTTTGTTTTTTCAGTAAACAAGCTGTTTCAACAGGCTGCCAGCAATAATGACCCAGCAAGTTTCTGAACTATAGTTAGAACTGTACTTCAGTTTCTCATCTAAAGTAACTTCCACAGGTTTCCCAAATAAACCAAACTTCATAGTACTGTCAAACAATTACCTGCTGCCCACCGACCACACAGTGACATGCAAGATCAGAACTACAGTCTTGCATCCATTAGCAGCTGGTGGGACAGAAGCCTAGAACAGACTCAGGAACCAAGAGTCTCCTGTTATTGTCCTGAATGCACTCCACTTGAAAGCTGAATTAGAGTCAGCTCTCTGCCAGCTCTTGGCCATTTACCATCAGGCAGTTCAAGATGTTTATACACAGCTTCTATATAAAACCAACACACTCTGATGTTTACCAAACTAAGCCTATTGTACTGAGCTGTCAGTACAGCACAGTGTCAATACAGCTGCTTAAGTGACAGAGCTCAACAATAACTGAGTGTTTGTTTAATATTTACTCTGTTTTCTAACAGTACCTGCAAAGCTTTATTTTCTTATAGTAAATACAACCACGTTATAAACAGTGAGAGTTAGAACTGAACTTATTTGGCTATCAAACTGTTTTGGACAAAGTCACATTGCTAAATCTATGTCAGAAAGTATCATATATACAATGCATTATGAAAAATAACATAAGTATGTCCCACATTAAATAACTGACTTCTCTGCATGTCTACACTTCTTTCTTTTTTTCCCCTGGAACACTTTTGAATATATTTACATTAATGGATACTTTATTTGTAAATAAATTTGTACTGTGTAGAGTAGTTCAGTGATACTTCTTAGTAGTACAGCAATTAGCATTAATGATATCCATTGAAGTGATGCCTACAAGTCCCAAAGCCACACATGAACCCCACTGGGCTAAGAAACATGCTCACAGATAACAAGAGACAATCCCTGACCCACAGAGCTATAGTCTCTTAATAAAAATACATGCAGTTGGATATACCTAGAACAGACAGGTAATATGAGGCAAATCACTTAATTCACAAGGAAACAAAATCATGATAGCAACACATTTCTGCCATAAAATAGATGGTGGGAGTGAAAGCACAGGACAAGCTACATGGTGCTGGCTTCCCTGATAAGCAATAATCTCAGCTCAAAAGGCTAGGTCCTGTTGATTTCCATGTAGACAACAAGGGGAAAAAAGAACACAACAGAAAAGAGGACTGCAGAAGCAGTTTATGTTCATCGGTTGCCACTGCCATAATGGACAATGAAAAAGAGCAAACATACTGGCTTGAAATCTAGCAACAAAATTGATGCACACAAAGCGTGACAAAGATCAATACCCCAAGAACTTGCTAGAGGAAAGGCAAAGACAGGGATAAGTCATGAGGGTCCTTAAGTTACTTCACGTTCACTGTCATAGAAGGAGAATAAACAGGAAAGGACCAACATGAACTAAGAAGGACTTCTGAAGTACTTTTTGTTCTGAGCACTACTGTAGATAAAATCAATAGTGACTCCACTAGCCACAGTAACAAGGGTCACAGTAACAGTTAAACATAAAATTGGCTAAAATGGATCCAGATTTTAAGGTAAATTCATTCTGCAGTCAACCTGAGCTCTACCACAGGACTTATTTTACTTCTCTACCTACTATCAGAAGATTCTAACCCAGATTTGGAGGTATTAATATAACTTACTTCAGGTATAAAATAAAGTACAGCATACAGTACAAATTCATGTTATTCAAGTAGCAATCTGCTCAGTCTGCTGTAAGAATGCAGACAGAAAAAGGGTCATTCAAATCCCTCCCTCAAAAAAAATCCCAACAAACAAAAACAACATACCAACAAAACCAAAACCCCAATATCCTCTTAGGAGTGACTGAGAAATCTTAAGATGTCAATACAAAGACATCTGGAGTATGTCTCCGTGTAATGTAATATATAAGTGCGTGCAGAAAGAGTGGGGCATAATAATAACAGTATACCTCTGTTTAAAGAACCTTTAATTTCAGACAAAGTTAGCTCAAACTGGGCTAACAATCCTTCATTTCTGCTGCGAAATCAAGGTAAATAAAGAAGACACAGCTGATAAAAGCTATTATGATGCTTGATTTTGAAACCTTAGTATTCCTCCCCAACAGAACACCTTTGTAAGTCAAAATGGCTGATGTGGCTACTGTTGATAAAAAATGGTAGAACTAAAGTATATGCTTTATAAGCATATACTCAGTTTACATTGACTCAGCATATGCTCAGTTTACTTAGCAATGACAGTTGTCACTCCAAAACCAGAAACAACTTGGAGAAACTGAGCTCAATTCACATTAAAACCTACAGATACACAGCATAACCTATCACCGCATTTACCAGTTTTGATACCTTCAGATCTATGAAGCCATGGAAACAACACGGAATGAGAACTGCAGGACATTTAAAAAGATTTTCAAAGTCTTGCCATCATAACTTTGTTTCACCAAGCACAAACGTATTTTTCTCCTCCTATTAACTTCTAGTTATTTGAAGGAGCCATGAAAATATTATTAGCAATTTTATTGTAAGACACTAATAAAAGTTTTAAGTCTTTCTGACTAGCTCTCATTTACTTCAACAGTAATGAAGTGCTCATGTCTGCTGGTTAAGCAGACAGCAATCTTCCCATTTCATATGCTGATTTTGGTTTAAAAAATTCTTTCTAAGGTTACACCACACCCAAAGTATACTTGATCAGTAAAACCAGTGCTGCTTGAGGACTCAATACTGAATGTACAGTGCTTCAGAATTGTTTGATCAGTTTGTGTGGTTCAGCACTGACACTTCACCACCAGCCCAGATGCTGTCATATAAAACTTTCCTAATGATATTTTATGGCAATACTCTCCCAGGCATGCAGATTCGTCAGGTTCAGATGCACACAGATTTATCAGATGCAAAGCCATAGTTCATATTTTTACACTATTCAAAGTCCCCTTCAATACAAAATGACCAACCCTACCAACCAGCATTCCTTATCCACACTGACCAGTTACTCAAGTACTCTTTCCGACAGTTTCATATGGTCTCATAACCCTTTCTCATAATGATTGAGGACAATTTTATTAGAAATCAAAAACACTGTGTTGGAGATTGGGAAGGCCAGTAATGACAGGAAACTGAGTAATTAATGGACTGCTTTACTCCCCCAGAAAGGTTGTTCTGATCTGTTGGAACATACACATTCTGGTTTCTAGAAGTAACATTAAGACACTATTTCAGCATCAGTCATGATTTTACTTCATTATAATAATTTCTTCTCAAATTTCTGCATGAACAAATTCAAACTGGATCAATAGAAGATGCAATCCTTCTACTTTCTTTTATAGAGAAATCTAAGCCACAAGCAACCTGCATAAACGAGATCACTAGCACAACTGCATGGATCAATAACACTTAAGAAGCGGTACTTCCTACATAGCTTACCTCCATTCCTACTCTGCCTTTTCTCTGAGAAAATAATCTGTGTCTAGAGTTGGGAATAACTGAAGGACTCTTAATCTTACCACTTTCTAGGCCAGTGAAAAATGAAAGAGTGGCTTCACAGAAGTCATCACACAGCTGTCTTTTCCTCTCACTTCAGGAAAAGCATTTATACTGCTTACACAAAAAAAAGCTGCTCATCCCAAGTAGTTATTTAACAACTAACCACTCCAGTCTTTATGTTAACTGAAGTACACAAACACTCTGGTGAACTCACCCCAATGTCTTCATCACTTTGTATGAGCTGTGAATGTCCAAAGAGACGTCTCTTCAGTATAGGTTCCACCAGTGTAAGGTACACCATGTACAGAAGAAGTAGGCCCAAAATAGATAGGTATATGATGATTGTAACCTATACAATGCAAGTACAGTTTATGTCAGAATTGTGACATTCCCCTCACAATCTCTCAGCAGGAAGCAACGACCAAAAGTACATGCAAAGCTTGTGAAGAGCCTGTTGGTTTTGGTAATGTCACCAAATGACTCAAAACCCATGAATGGCGAAAAAACACTAAACTATGACCTGATATTAAAAGAGTTCGGGGCAGACAAATTATGGTTTGAAACAGTTTCTCTTAGTGAGGCATAATACAAATCTTATGATATTATGCCATCCCCTCTTAAAACAACCTGCTATTATAAATCTCACCTCAACAACACAACTGTTCAGTTAGGCCATTAAACTGGGATGACAAATTTGGGGGTTCCTGCATGTTCTCCATTCTCTAGCATAGATCTGCATTCAAACAGTCACTACAAAAAATGGGAAGGTAAAAAGAAATAACAAATTTCTACAAGACCAAAAATAGGAGCCTGTGTTACAAAAGAAAAGATGGACTGCACAATCTATTCACACCAGGTTAGGGCTCAATGGCTCCAACAGGATAAAAATATGTATTAGCTATATATGAATATAAAATACATATAAAATATATGAGATATATAAAATATAAGAACACAGAAACCAGTTAGGGCAAGCACTAACAATTTTGCTCTTTTTAGTTTGCTAATGTACAGAGAAAATTTATAGTAAACAAGTGAGACAGCTGAATAATGAGAGGCTTTCCAAAAATAGTAATGAAAACAAAGTCCAAAGCTTGAAAAATATGGCCTAGAACACTCTAAATTTCAGCAAGGTAAAAAACCTAATCTCAAAAGCAGGAATCTTTAATAAAGGATCTCATGCCCGCTCTTTCAGCCATAGCTTGATGCTGTTGTTACTATTCAAGATAGATTGTGAGCAACCATAATGAAAAAAAATTACATCTTAGGGCGCTTTAGAAGCGTTTTCCCTTTAAGAAGAGTATTTATCTAAAAGACAGACATATTTACTAATTGAAGTATTTAATTTATGCCAACAAAATTACATTGTTTACCTTAATTGTGACAGAGCTTCTCTCTTCATATTTGCATTCACAACGTAAACAGTATGCTTCTACATCAGGTCCAGGGACAGGCATAGGCTCAACCACATGAAGACAGTCACTGAAGACAGACAGAAAGTGCCAGGTCAGTTTTGAGCTGGTTTTAGCTAACCTGTTTCACTATGCATGCAGACCCCAGCTGAATGAGCAGAGAAGCCACCTCTGCTTAAGGTCAGCTGTCCTCAATTATAGGAACTCAAGATTAAAAATAAACAAATAAATCACTACTCCACAATTGTTCTACTTAAACAAAAAATCAGCTATTGACAATCTGCTAAACAAGTTTTAAGACCTTTCTAAGTACAATGTTTTCATTTTTCAGTGAAAGTATTACAGCTGTTAGCATAAGAAGTCCAATGACTTGAATCCCAGTCTGAATGCATCACTTGACACTGTCATCATGGAGGAAAGTAAATTCCAGCTATATAATTCTTTATTCATCGTACTCAAAAGAGCCTTATTCTATTGTTCCAGTACACAAAGAGATTAACCTCTCTGGTGCTGATGAACAGAAGCTCTCTTTTCTTGCCATTACAAGTTACAGGCATTGAAGAAAAACAAAAAAAAGTCAGATGGGCTGTTTCTCTAAGCAACAACGTAGTGAATAAATACCATTCAGTTTTCAGCAACGGACCCAGATGCGAAAGCACAATGTGACTTAAAAGATTATAAATGTAAGTCAGTGCTGTGCCAAAAAAGCATGGCTGACAATCGCATGGGCACTCTATATCATAGCACTGAAGTTCAGCTGCCATGAGACAACTGCTCCCACCAATAACCTATGTCATTTTGGTCTTTTTGCTGACTCAGGTCTGTTGTTCAGAATTCACACCCCAGAGCTCCTGCAGAGCACCAAGAGAACAAAAATCATGTTTTGCCTTTATCCTGCTTAATTCAGTATTAGCACAGTCAGAAGCAGGTAATGAAACAAAATGCCTGAAATGGCAGCAGCAGTTTAGGACTCAACACTTCTAGGCTAGATTACAGTACATGGCCAGCCACCAACTCATCTCTTCTATTTTCTTTGTATTTCTTCTTCATAATTAGAACTATTTAGTGTAAAGTCACAGTCTCTGGAGTAGAGTGGAAAGCTTATTTTCCCCATTTATTTGAAAGTAAAATTACATTCTCAGTGGAGGAGTGCAGCATTCAAAATGAAAAAATACATGCAAATTATAATCTATACAGTTTCTGTTCATATGATCGAAAGCTTGCATCAATATGCCGCACAGGTATGGTGAAAAGCCTGTATGTAGCTTAAGTACAGCAGTAAGTCTGTTACTTAATAGATCAAATACTAACACCAGCATCGTTTTTTCCTCCAGTTCAGTGTTTTAAGTTGCTAGGAAGCATACAATCTATCAGAACCTCAGAAGTTTGATGACGTGTTTCTTTGGACTGCAATTCTATGGCGATTTTAACTGAAAACACAGAAAAAGCTGATCCCTTTCTAATGGATTTTCCCACTTAACTCCCTCTACACTACCACCTTCTCTCTTGCACATACAGTAACAGCAGCAAGGAAGCAGTTCTTTCAAGGCAAGCTAGGCTAGTCAGAAGGGCAGCTTCTGCACAAACAGATTTCTAGCTCATTCAGCTTGTAGATGCGTCCTCCCTCCTGCACGTCCATGACTGATACTGAAGTTAGCCTCTATATACAGCAATATATTCAAAGTACAACAAACACTAGCACTTTTGAAGTGGGTTCTTTACCCTTTAGGTGCTTATGCATCACTATGCTTGCTAGCGCACTGTCCATCAGGATGGGATTGCCTGAAATAGTTGCAAACTCCAGAAGAATGCACAGCTTTTATCAGCGTCAAAGCACCCCAGCCCATACTGCTGTTAGCATAAGGCACTGTTTGTCAGTCTGAAGACAAAGAACTCACCACTCCAAGTGAAAGAACTAGAGCATCTACATAAGAGTATCTTGATGTACATTATAAATTCAACATTAAAAACTGAATTTTCATTTTATGCCTGGACAAGCCAGAAGTGGTCATTATACTGTACATAATTCATAAAGACACTAAACATTGATCTGACTCGTCTCACAGGTAACTGGTCTATAACTGATCTAATACCTAAAGGATGCACATCAGTCAGTTCTATTCAATAAGTTACTTGCAGTGATGCAGAAGCCAAAATATGGCACTAAATTTGTCAACTTTATTGCACATAAACTAGCAATCAAGCCTTTTAGAAGTGGCAAGAAGACAAGTCAAACAGAAGATCAAAGCTATAAAATGTTCCCAAAGGGTCAGGTAAGAAATAATATAAACAAAACAAGATTTAAGTTTGGAAAATCGATTTTTGAGATATTATATCCATCGGTATCTCTCACCATAAATTTAGTCAAGCCTTGAAAGATAATTTCTCCTTCAATCCATACCAATATTGACTTAAAGGAAAACAGGATCTTTTCTGCTAGTAAGGCACATAGTATGCAGTACCCACTAGAAAAAAATAAAAAGCCATTTTCATTCGTCGAGTGATAATGAACAATAAACCCAGTGATACTAATACTCTGAAATGTCTGCTGCAGCTGGAATTCTCACAGAATGTTTCATTGCTGCAACTTAATTTGTCATAGTAGAAGTTAAATTAATTATGGTAAAGTTAATCATGTGGAACAAAAATAGTAGTTTTGATTGGACAGTACATTTCATGTTTATTGGTTTAGTTTGCAATTTACAGTGTTACTCCTCACAGTTCTCCTATAACTAATTAAATACATCAAGGCACAGCACTACACATACCTGTATTACTAATTTTATTCCTATAATTATTTTTGTGGGCCTCCTCAGGCGCATGAAATTTTCATAAGATGCCAATCCGCTGCTACCTGTCAGACTGAAGAGTCTTTTATGAATTCTGAATGTAACTGGAGAAGAGTCAATACATCAAGAAGTATGTCACGTTTTTATAGACTGACCCAAGAACCTTGGGCACTTCCAACATCAATGCAAGTCCACAACATGCTGCTGCATTTGTACGATTTACACAGACAATGACACTCAAGGTAAAATTAGGCAAGGGAGCTATGCCAGGTAACAAATCACTGTCATCGCCTTTTCTTCTCCAACCCCTCATCCCTGGTCATGCACATCAGTCCTCAGCTTGGAGTCCAGTAAGTGCTATAGCTGGCTTAAACAATACAATAGAGCACACTGCTGCGGCACAGAGATGTAAGACCTCTCTCTGAAAAAAATGTGTTGTTCGATGGCTTAGGCCATGTCATGTAACTGCACTCTGTGGCTACAACTCCAAGGAACAGAAACCTCCAGAAACAAGTCTCTAAATTCTAGTATGGGTTTCAAGAGTAGAGAAAGAGGAGACAGTACTCCCGAGTCCTAGTTCCATGGCCATGCTCCCTTGCCTTGGTGCCATTTCAAATCACTGAATTCAAATTACAGCACCCACTTCCCTTTTTCTAATTTTAAGTCTAAATAAATAACTAAACACGGAAGCAAGCAAACAAAAAGAGAAGACAGGGCAAAACCTCCAGATTTCAAGCCTGGTCCCTTCCTAGAGCTGCACTTTGAAGTACTTAAAACTTCCAGTACGTTATGAAAGAGATATCGTTTCTCCTGGTACTACTACAGGAGACTCACATACAATCACTATGGTACCAGTTTTTTTACCAATAAGACTCATTATAATGTTTTATGCCACACACACTCACCAGTCTTTCTGTGAAACATTTTTGTTGTAAATATGGCCAGAATGGTCTTTGTAAGGAGGGCAGATGCATTTACATCGGACATCCTCAGAATTCTGTAGAGTAAACAACATGCTTAGAATAAATAATCATTAGTAACTGTTAACAGGATACAGAAAGCACTCCTTACATAATACCTGAAATATTTAACACAAACTACTTGCAAGTATCTTTGAATAGTCTTAACCCAGGATCTCCTTCAAGTTTAAGAACAACCCTTCAAAATTACTGAGCATGCAAAGCAACTTGTCGAGTAACACTACTGGTTTAGATAGCAAATGCATCCTTCACCAAAACAAACCCTGGCGCTTAAGCTCGCTCTTCTTTTTAAGAAAAACCACATTCAGAAGTAACTGATGTTGATAACTATTCAACTTACGAGGACAGCTGTATAACAGGCACAGTGACAAGCATAAAATTAATGAAAGAACATTAACCCAAATGGAGGTTGTCAAAGAATCCTCTGCAGATAGCTCTGTCCTACCTGGCCACAAGAGAAATAACCCTGCAAGGAAAACTACTAGAGGGACTAGTACAAACTACAGTCTCAAACAGCAGCAGGATTTGTGAGGTAGAGAAGGAAAGTACAAAACTGGAACTCCAAACAAAGGCATAGCAAGTGTGCAGAATTACAGAAACTTGTATAAGCGAGTTTTAGAGAAACAAATTAACACTTGCAGAAGCAACAATAGGCACCGCAGAAAGAAGTGAGGAGAATTAACTGTTATGGACAGTGAGAAAGAAGCACCCAGAATTGATACTTAGATCAGTACTGGGAAAACAGAACTTCTGGAAAAGATCACTTTGTGTAGTATATTAAAAGAATTCTTTTCTTTCCCAAATTGCACAGAAACAGAAAACCCTATTGAAAAAACATAGATGCCCAGCAACAGGCTATGAATGAAAGCATCCTCAAATATATACCAAGTCAGAGTAACATAGTTGGGTAAATAATAACAGAGAATAAACATGGCTTACATAAAATAGAAGCTACTTTGTAACAGCCTTACAAAATAACATCTAAAGAAGTACCGGTCACCTCGAAAACCTTTCTCCACATTGAGCAATCAAGTCAGTGTGACACTAAGCTGGCACAGGTCAGTTGGAAAACCTTGACTGCACCATATACCAACTCACTTCTGGTCTCTCCACAGAAAACCCCAAGAGCTGATTATCATTAAATAGGAGAAAGTTCAGACATGCAGGTACTTTGACAATAGGAAAGACTTGTACTATCAGGAGACGTTAAGTTCTCAGTCAGTCACAGAGACACCAAGATGACAGTCCCAAATATTAACCCATAGGAACCAACAGCAGAGCGTCTGCGGGCACTCAAGCCGGGCAAGGCAGCAGGAGCGGACAGAGCCGCCGCAGGCCCAGTGAGAAGAGCTCGCTCAGACAGCGGAGCTCCGCGCTGAAGAGGCGAGACAAGGGGCTTACCGCGACCCCAGCCCGGGCAGCCACAAACGCAGCAGCTTCACCGCCACCGAGGCCCTTCCTGTGAATACGCGGCCGCCGGTTGTAATTTGGGTTTCGGCTGCACCGGGGACCACGTTAAAACGACATGAATTGCTACAGACTCACACGGCTGCGGCATACACGGCCGACGCTGGACAGCCCAGCACGGCTCCTCCGCCCGCCCCACGGGAACCGCCGAGCTCCCGGAGAGCCAAGACCAGGCCCAGCCTCCACCTAAAGCAGGCCGAGGCGGCGGCGGAAGAGACGGGGGGACGGAACGACTGGGGGCACCGAGACACCGGCGAGGCGGAAGAGGGAAGGCCCCGGTACCGGGAAGAGGGGGTGGGGAGCATCACCGTGACCCGTTCCAGCCCGCGCCGCTCACCTTGGCCTCAGCGCCCAGCCCCGCCAGGGCAGCCAGCGCCAGCAGCCAGCCGAGGCCAGCGCGGGCCCTGCCGCAGGCCGCCATGCCGAGCCCCGACGCTTACCGCAGCCGCGCC
>JAOEHY010035498.1:3945-29978 GCA_025447955.1 Psilopsiagon aurifrons | reverse complement strand
TCACTTCCGCCGCCCTCACGTCCGGCGGCGCGCCGGCCCCGGGGGAACGGCGGCGCAGCAGCATGGTTCCGGCGGGAGAGCGCGGGTTCCGCTCGGCTCGGAGCATGCGGGGGCTCTGCCCGCCGCGACGAGGGCTGCGGCCCGCGGGCCCCGGCGGGTGGTCCCCTCCAAGTGGCACAGCGGTTGCTCGCAAGAGTAAGCGAAGGAGCCTTTTCCGCAGTGCCCCCTCGCTTGCTGTGGAGTGTGTTTTCAGGAGAAAGCATTGAAACGGGTTTGAAGCGTGGAGGCTGATTCCGTGCTTCAGGTTAAAAGTGGAAATAATTAGAGCTGTAAATGAAACGGTCATGTTGAGATGATCCAGGTTTTCCATAACTATACATGCAAGAGCAATTTATATAAATCTTAATACATTTTCTAGACAGCTGTTCGAGAAGACCACTAAAATTCATCAGTGTTCCCTATTTGTAGTGTGGTTGCTAACTTGCCACCCAAGAACAGTATTCACCTTCTTTCAGAAGGCAACCAGTGATGGTGAGGAGCAGCATTTCCAGCTGTAGTCCCTTGAGACCTGCAGATCAAGCAGTTTACAAACCTTCTCGACTTGGGAAGGAAGCCAAGGGAGTTTCGTCCTATTCTTCTTAGGAAGAAACTCTTCCCTGTGAAGGTGGTGAGGTTCTGGCACGGGTTGCCCAGAGAAGCTGTGGCTGCCCCATCCCTGGCAGTGTTCACGGCCAGTCTGGAGGTGTTTTTGAGCAACCTGATCTAGGAGAAGGTATCCCTGCCTGGGGGTCAGAACTAAGTGAGCTTTAAGGTCCTTTCCAACTCAAACCATTCTGTAATTCTGTGAACCCCAAACCTGCCTGTTGGTGCTGGGACTGGATCCAGTATGACCCTGGCACAGCAGCACAGTTGAGCAAGTGCTTGAGCCCAACCAGGAAAACCACTCAGACTTATTTCAGCTTCTCTGACACACTTTATGGAGGAACTGCAGGCTGTGTGACTCAGACCATTTATTCCCTCTCTTTTACACATTGTGTCTTCCTTATATCAAATTTTCTGTCCTAAACTGCTATGTAACAACACTGTACATCATCAAAAGCTGCTCTATTCCCTCTCTGCTTCCCCAGCCACCAATTAGTGTCTGTAATTTCACAGGAACAAAATTAATCCTTTAGCTGTAATATACTTTTCAATTGTGCTATTATACTTTGTTTTAACAGTTGTGTAATACTAACACTGCATCACACGTCTCAGTAAAGGAGTCTGAGTTACAATGGAAACACAAAACACCTTTATTTAAAATTCAGGGAAAGTTGTCATCAGAGTATGATGAGCACACATCAGGTTTCAGCCTTAGCCAAACAATTTGTTTGTTTCATGACTGTATCTACAGTGGAAGTGTTCTGAAGCATAAAGGTGGCTCTGTCTCACTCACCACTCACACGTGTAGTCTGCGACGGGCGAAGTGACTGCCAAGCTGAAAAACATGCTGAATCCTTAGAAAAACACGGATAGTTTTGAGCTGAAGTAAACAACGTGCAGTTTCAGAGGCACCACTGTGTTTGGAAGAGCTCATGGTAGAAAAAGGATTCTATTAGTTTGATAGACTAATCTTCTAACACTCTCAAAGAGTTCTAGTGCACAGGTAATAACTGCACATTTTTTAGACTGTTGTAATGGCCTTTGGGACCTTCAAAACCAGTCTTGGAGCTTCCCCAAATCCAAGGATATCAAAATAAGAAATGGGAGCTTGTGAGCCACGAGCTCTTGGTGCTGCAAGCAAGAGGCAAAGCTTACTCTTTCTCAAAGTTGAGTCCGTTCTTCCGGCAGAAAACACTAAGCAGTGATTTAGTAATCAAAACTGCTGGATGAATTATTAAAAAAAAGATACTGGAAGTTTTTATCTTAACATTTGGGGTTTTGTTTTTTGTTGTATGGGGGGCTTAAATTTATTTGTCAGCACAAATACTTCTGATACTGTTGTATTAGAAGCATTCCTGTTAAAGTACAGTTTTTAAAAAAGAAGTTAAAACATGTAAAGAGAAGATGATTTTAAGAAAAAGGATTATTAAATGATTGCCCTGACCATAACTGCTCTTCAGCTAGCTAATCTGCCAGAAAGGCTGAAGAGTGGTTCCATCTTGAAGAGAGCTCTCAAAGGTTTATCTGTGGAGTCTGAACTTTAGTAGCCTGCAAGCTGCACCCTGCACTTTGAACTCAGTCCTTACTGCACTAGCTGTCTTCGAGTTAATGGAGCTGAGCTCCTACACTTTAATGACAAGATTTGTTTTGAGCTGCAGCTGTGTGCTGGCCTCTCTAAGCTAAACCCGGGGCTTTGCTATCATTCACCATAAAAAGTCAGCTTTTTACAGTTTTGTAGCTGCTGTCATGTATGTCTCTGTCATCAAGGCCCACACACCTAGCCCCCCCGAGAGCTGCTGACAGTCCCTTTGATCATTGAAAGGCCCTGCCTATGAGGCTCTGGGGAGAGGACAATCCTGCTCCCACCCTGGCCACAGAGGGGGCTAGCCATGGGGAGCAGCAAATCCCCCTGAGTCTTTGGGGCACAGCCGGAGCCGGGAGCAAAAGACAAGGCTGCAACAATGACAGAGCACAGGCAGATCATTCATAGGTGTTGATGAGGGAGAGCCGCCCCAAGGGCTTATCTTTTCTGTTCAGTCATCTGATGAAAACAGCTTATTAAGAGCTTTATATTTTCAGGCACTGTATGTGCAGAGCAGGCTTCTGTTTTTTCTTTCTTGCTGCAGGAGCCTTCCCAAAGTCACATCATCTCTGTAGCCTGCCATTCACTAAGCTGTATCTCTGCTCCTCCTTACTGTGCTGCACTGATTCCCATGTGCATGAGTATTTTAAAACCTTTTCCCTGTAAAGTAACTTTATGCACCAAGTGGTAATAATGTTGGACTCTACTGTGCTGAGTAAAAAAATTTGTATAGGGTTGCTGTATAGGTTTGCACTCTGTGACTGAACAGGCATTTGTTGTCACAGGGTGGCTGTTCCTCAGGGCAGGTAGGGTAGACAGTATTTACCATAATTTTAATCATCTGCATTATGATAATTTTTTACTAATGCAAATTACCATATTTTTATGTCAGTTCAGCCTATTCACGTACAGAACTTGCCTGCTTCCCTTCCTTTCCTCAGATGAGAAAATCTTTTCATTATCAACAATGATATAGAAGAAAAATCTGAAGGGATTATGTAAATAAGTGATTGAATCAGCACTTCTGCAGTCATTGCCAACATGAAAGCAATGTGACATTTGCACAGAAAGAAAAACGAAGTAAATACAGATTTTCTTTTGTATATTCCCTATGTTCAGTTCAAAAATTTAAATGATGGCAGTACTTGTTATTAGAGCAGTCTTTACTTAGCAGAGAAGTGTGGGAAGCAATTAGTTACAATGTCAGTTGCTCTAGGCTAATGAGAAATTCACCTTTCAGCAGATCAGTCATCAGCATCCCCTTGAATACGTTCTGTTGCTGGTACTGCATCCCTTAAAATAAACAGCACAATTTTGCCTCATGGGTTTCTGTTTTGGGCCAAACCCCCAGTGGCTCTGTTCAGGTCTAGTTGGTGTTCTGTCCTCATGGTCTCTGGAGAATAGAAAGAGAAATTGATGCCAGCGGGGTGGATGGGGTACAAGGTTTACAATAAAAGCAATTTCCAAATATAGTTCATCTCAGAGACCCATTACATTACAGTAATGCAATGTAGTGGCTGGTGGCTTCCTTCCATAACTGAGGCATCATTTTGTAATCTGCTGTTAGAAATTACTTAAAGCCTTTCACAACAGGAATGCATGCATATGGAAAGGACAAGCCAGACAAACTGTTTACCCTCTGTATTTCTATATTTGTATTGATATTTATGATATGAAGCAAATGGAGGGAAGTGCTGAAAGAGCACGGCATTTATTTTATCTTTCTGTCTCAGTGAATCCACTCTTGACTTTACTGCGGGCTGTAAGAGTTCAAGGTCCCTCTCTGCTAATGCAAGGTCAGCTGTACTCTCATACAGTGGAGCATTTCACTCCATTCCCATTTCACATACGTGGGGAGTATGCTGTGTTCTGCATATGGTGTCAGTTAGTGACACGTCAGGCTCTTATCATGCAATTCCTGGTGCATGTGCCTTCCTTCAGCAAAGGAAACATACTGCAGTCACAAGGAACAGCAACTTATAGATGAGAAGGGGGCTTCAGCCGGTTAAGTGCGATCTGTAGGTCCACAACTCAGACTTCATTCCTTTCAGCACGAAGAACAGCTTCGGCATTTGTTTATTTAATCCAAAATATATTAAGAGCCTTTGGTAGGCCTGACCAGGCTTGAACTGGGGCACCCTGCATGCCTTGCTTATAGGAGAGACAAGGTCAGTGCTGCTCCACATGCTTTGTCTTGTACTCTCTCTTCTTCTCCTGAGGAAAGCTTTTGCCAGAAGCATGTTTGCATGGAGAGAGCCATGCCCAAAAATGAGCCACAGTTTCTTCCCCATGCAGAAGAATATTACTCTAATAAATCTGTGCTCCCTGTTTTCTAGTCAAAGAGATTAGCACTAAACGTAAAGTCGCTATGAATCTGGAACATACTGTACTTGGTGCCAGAGATTTCATTCCAATCTTTGCTGCAATTTGCTTGGAAACACCATAGCCAGTGAGAGATATGTTAAAGACAAGCAAGGCTATGATTATGATACAGCTACAGGCCTTTTGTAATCGTTTACTTTTCTCAAACTTGTTGCTAAGCAGAGGGGCTTTAATCAGTAACTTCAACAAGCAAACTAGGAACCCCTCCATGCGTTGGCTCTGTTCTCTTCCCTTGCCTGCTATTTTGGTCTCTTTTCCAAAGTACGCATCAAGCGAGCCCTGGATGGATGTGGGCCCCTCATTCACACTTCAGTGTCAATAGGAAATGAGGAACATAGACTCAGCATCTTGCTGGCCTGGGTCAGCGGCAGTAGTGCGGTTGTGCTGCAGATGCCTGCTTTAATTAAGAGCTCTTTGTCAGCAGATCTGGGCAAGACAAAATGAAAGCTTGGAGGAAATGAATTGAGTTTTGCGCTTTTAACCTTTTTTCAGTTAGCATTTTCAACCTTTCTGAGATCTTGGGTTACCTATTGCATTTGATCATACTGTCACTGGTCTCTGTGGTGTAACATTAACAATATTCTTTATTTTTTTTTAGATACATCATCCCTTATAACTGTGCAAGCAGGGTATTTGGTGTTCTTATTCATTATCATTCTTAACCATTGCTTATCTCTAGCAACCACAGTATCACACAAGGTTTTTCTTATAAACATAGGGAAAATTCAAATAATTCCTCATATATAGACCTGTACAGAGGAGGTAAGTTGCATTCAGAGACAGCATTGTGCAAAGGGAGTTGGATACTTCAGATGACCACAAATACTGAGATTATGTCAATACTTTGTATTCTTAGCTTGTACGCCATGGGCGTGTAAACATGGGGCTCTACCCTTTGCCTTCTGCCATGAATCATTATGGATGCCAAATTCATAGGCTGTTAAAATGTGCACAGACAGTGGAAACCAAGCGAAATAATCTAAGTAAACAAGGCCCTCAGTAACTGCTTTCTAACATGGCCTTATTTCAGAGGGCTCTTAAAAGAAACTGGTTCCACCAGGTGTTTTTCATGTCAGCCCTTTCACTCTGACATCTGTGCCTAGACACCCACTCAGCTGGTGGGTCTTGCTCCATTAAGTTCAGAAGAAGTGACGCCACATTCATGCATAGGGAGGTTCTGGCCATTGTGTTTCATTCAGATTGAACCTCTAATAGAGACAACCTAGTAGCTGGCTCTCCTCATGCTGCTGAACGGCATTGATTTTGTGCGTCTACATAGCCGGAGTTTATGTGGAAGACGCGGCATGGAGGATGTCCTACTTGCTCTGTTCCCATGACAACACCCTGCAAAGCAGCTCCCTGTGAGCTTCCCCCTGACTGCCTCATCACATCTGACAGCCATACCCAGGCTGCAGAGTTCAACCCCAGACAATGCTTCTTCCTTCAATTAACAAGAAGTGTTTTGTAAGGAAAGATCTATTTGAAATAGTGATGTTTGGGTTCTTAGAACAGAGAGTAGTAAGCTCTTCACCACCCAAACACTGGGGAGATGACAGAGTTTGGTTTCCCATTTTATACTGCACGCTGCCGTTCCATAATATGATTTGGAATGACTTTTGGTTTTGCTCTGGGGGCTATATTTGTTTTCACTGGTGCTAGGTACAATGTGCCTGATTCTCCATGTATGCTGAAATGAATTAAAATATAACAGCACTTTAACTCTTCATCCCATATAATAGAAGTCAAGGAGTTGTTCAGACTAATTATTGTGGAAAGGAAGATCTGGTTTTTTGGGGAGTGAGCCTCATCCTGACCATCCTCCAAAAGCTGTATGCCTCCTGGGTGCACCTCAAGAGCAAGGCCTTCACGAGGGCCAAATACAGACCAGCAGCTATCCAGGCAGAGGTCTTTGGAGCTGATGCTTTTGGCTGTATAGATAAGAAATGTGGAGCATAAAGATGAATTCAGGACATTGAAGCTGGGTGGCAGTGGTGGAAAGTGAGCTTAGTTTTTCTGCATGCCAGACCAGTGCTATAGTGAGTTGGAGGATGGTAGTCTTTCTCTTCTTTTTAAGTTAAAAATATTTTAAAATATTTTTCCAGTACAGATTCTAAGTTTGTTTTGCTTTTTATATGTAGACCAAGAGCTCAGCCTGTGGCTTTGGCTCTACCACTCCCAGTTACTCCGTACATGCCTCAACAAGTGCATGTTGTCATCTGGATAGGAGGGAATCAAACTTAGGCCCAATATAACCAAGAAAGTGCTGGGATATAAATGGGACTCACCAAATGGCTAGAGTCCACAAAGGGGCTTCTCCAAGCCTGCCCAACTGAGAGGAACTTGCAGATGGATTCTGACAGTTATCCCCTTTCTGGCACTGAACACTCCTGGGGGCTGGCAAGTGCTCTGTCCTGGCACAGTCATGGCCATGCTGAGGTGTGAGCAATGGCTGTCTTACCACCTCTGACATTCTGGACCTGCGAGTGCCCATGAGAGGACATCATGGCTGCGACAGTGAGCCAGACTCTGTGCACACTTCCTTCAACAGCAGTCCTCTGAGCATCCCCCACCTCATACCTTTGTGTGCTTCTCGAAAGGCTTGCATGGTCCTGATTCAGGAACCAGGTGCAAGGATGCTAGCAGTCCATAAGTGATGGCCCATAACCCATCCCAGGCACTTGCCCCACCAGCAGCAACTGAGTATTGTGTCCTGAGTTTTATAGCACTGTAAAGATTCAGTATAAAATCCACTGCAAAAGCTCGTTGCCGTGACAGACAAAGCAGTTTGTTTGTTATGAGGTTAGGTTATCTGCTGAAAAGCTGTTTGTCCTGCCTCTTGGTGACTGCATCATGCATATTTTTATTAGATACATAATTCAACCTTGTCCAGCCCCAGCATTTCTGTGATCCCAGCATCAGCCTGCACATTGCCTTCAACTTCATTCAATTATTGGCTAATCTGCTATTCCATTTTATTTGATCTGCACCTTAAAGACCAAAGCAAATGTACTGCAAATCATACAATGACCATCCTTAACTTGGATGGCTTCAAGCAGGTGCTGAGGAACAATTAGATCACTGTCTGTAGAAGCTGCCATTTAACTAGGAAAGAAAAGACAACTCTAAATAAGGCAGATGCAGAGAGCCCAAAGATTGCTTACGCGGATAATAAAAATTAATCAAACATTATTAGCAGTCCCCAGAGAACCTAGTACATCATGTGCTTCTGAGATATGCTTCTGGTTATTCTGCCTGTTGCAGAATATCTCAGGCAGAGATATTCTGCCTGACAAGAGCACTCGCTTCTCTCAGCTCAGGGCCAGAAAGGAGCTTTGCTGCATCAAGAAAAGCATCAAAATTTGGAGCCATTTTCGAACAGAGTGGGGGTGCCTGTTTTTGAAAGCCATTTGAGCCAGCCTGCAGTTTAGTGGTGCCAAGCAGCCATGATCTCTGGGGAGGTCAATAAATACATGCAGGTGATTCTACAAATTACATAGCCTTGCTTTTCTTGCTGTAGAGTAGGACTTACCTAGAGACAGCCCACTCTGAGCAATATTCCCTGGGAGGCTTCTTCTGTACCCACCTAAAAGCAGGTGTGATGGGCTTTCAGGTAGGCAGCATATTCCACACAGGAGAGTTGTGGGAAGCATTGGTTATTAACACTAGTCTCTTATGGATTATTTTAGCACGCAGTTATCTCTACTAATTGCATGTCATTCTTTTTTCCATCCTACCTGTCTTCTTCACTAGTCATGTTACCCTAATTTTAACTTACCAGCTTCAAAAGCTGGACACTGAGTCTGTTCTGTATCATCTTTAATACACTGGAGCCCTGATTAATGCTTCCAGGCTTCACAACGACTGAATATTTTGTTTGGGGTTTGTGTATGCGTCTTTTGGGTTCATTTGTTTATTTACCCATCACCACCACTTATGTTTATAGCTTGGTATTGTGGGAATAGTGAGGAAAGTGAGTAACTGATCTTGCCATATTTTTCTCCTAAAGCAGTAAGAGATACATCTGGATTACCTTAACTCAATTTGGGATGGCAGAGAGGGGAAGTGCAGGGAGAGCAACTGACGTGAACTCATTCCCATCTAATACAATTTTGGAATGAGAGCATCCTACTAACTACCCCTTCATACAGACTATGGTGACTCATTACATTGGTGCTTTCTTGAAGTAGGGACTTTTTTGGCTGCCACTGTGTCCAGTTGCTCTCTGGATAGGTACAGGTGAACCCATTTCCCCTTCTTTGTGATAATTACTCACCACACCTTGTTGAAACAAGCTTAAGCTTTCTCTCTTCAGCTGTGCCTCCCTACCGAGAAGAGCAAACACTCTCCTGTTCTGCCACATAGCCATGAAGCACATGCATAGCACAAGCAAATGGGATGTTGGAGTTCCTGTGGTGGGATAAGTTGCTTATGGTCATGTCCTGCGCACCACAGCAGGGACCTGGAGAACCTGCCACAGCAAGGGCATGAGTTTTTTCACCTGCCCCATTCTGTCCATGTATCTGGGCTGTCTAACCCCCCAGCCTGCTAACCATAACCACAGCATGCTCAGAGAGCAAATTATTTGACAAGGCCTTAGCAACAGTAGAAGAGATAAAATCCTCACTGAAATGGTCTCCTTCCCCTCATTAGTATGAATTTTACAGAGTTTCTCTCTACAATGAGCAGCAACAACAGCATCTCTACCAGCTAAATCATTGCTCTGTAGCAAGCTGCTCTAGGACCCCATCCCACGAGGCTCTTCCTAGCTGTTAAAGCATTGACCAGGACTATAAGGAGCCCCCACTGAGAGATGCCTCAGCCCTCACAGCTAAACAATACCTGGGATCTTTGTTTTATTCATTACTTAATTGGAAGGCACTGAAATGGATATTGGAAGATATCTTGTGACCTTAATATCACAGCATATGAAGCAGCAGGAGGAAAGAGATGCTAAGCAGAAGCTTCCCTGCAACAAAACGTGGTCTCAGTTGGAGTAAATGTATCTAGGAGAATGTTAAGCTGTAAATGCCAAGTTAATTAGCCCTCATACATAATTTGTTTTTAAAAATACGCTGTCATCTCCTTCTGGAAGAACAAGAGCCCTTTTCCCCCTTCTGTTAGCCAAAAAAGTCTATCCGAAAAATGTCACTGAAGCCTAAACCAAGAAGCATCATGATGCTTTCAGTAGAGGAGTTCTCTGTGAGTAGAAGGAGCTTAAAACCCACAGGTCTCCTTTCTAAACTTGCTGAGCAAGAAGGCCAAACAGCCCTTCCCAAGGCACCACTCCCAGCAGACCCACTTCACTGGATTCTCAGGCATCTGCACTACTGAGACCCAGCTTCTCTGTTACACCAGGTTCAAGTCATAATTTGCCCAATTATGTGTTTTCTGCTTCTCTGCCAGCACCCAAAAAGGCTATTGGCAAAATCCTGATCATTTTTCATCTATCCTGATCTCTACTGGCCTGGATAAAACCAGGTTGCTGGGCTTTGTTTTCTAACCAGGGGTTTTGAAATGTTTTTTGTATTTGTGATCCAGGGAAGTCCAATGATTAATCCCCAATTAAATTTTTCTTTTCAAATTAATAGCCAGTGCTATCTGGCATTGCAGTTTCTCATATGAAGCCTGTTTGTTCTCCATGATTCAGTGTGTTTTGCAGCCATTGAGTGCCTGATCACTTGCCATGCTCCATCTGATCTGGTTGTGGAGGAACAGAGCATTGGGGTTTATAGCAACAGCTTAAAATATATTGGTTTTCTCATTGAGAAGGTAGGTCTCAATACTGCTCTTTCCCTTAAGCAGTATTTTTCAATCCTGTCTTTGCCAGCAGTGCCTCTGGGATGCTCCCCAGCTGGCAACAGCTGGAAAAACACAGTGACCAGCTGTGCACAGTTGTAGGTAACATTGGTACTGCCTGCCATTTCCTAACAGCAGAGAGTTTTTAGCTGCCTGGGTCCATGTCGCTCATCTCAGTCTTCCTGTCAGCCCTTTCTGACAGGAAAGACTGACTCCCCAGCAAGAGCGTGAGGATGCTGCAGCTGCAGCCTGCTGCACCCCAGCACAGGCCAGCCCAGCCAATCCAGGCACAAACAGTGCAGCACTTCAGAAACCATGTTCTGAAGCACGGGGCTGGTAAAGACTGTGCCAACCCCACAGGCAGTGAACCTCCTGAAGGCACCTTGGGGTGGTAGTGGTTTCCTCACCTGCAGTCATGGTGTCTGCATGTTTGTTGCAGGGAGGAGGTGGATTTTTCCTGGTTCTTGAGAAGAATATGTGAAAGGAGATGATCAGTAAGTCAGTGCTAACCCTGCCACTGCCCAGGGGAGACATGAGGACAGCAGGGGTGAGACACACAGGGCTGAACTCCCCATCTTTTGCAGGTACACCACCTATTTCTAGGATACTGTAAAGTTTTATATTCAGTGAACGCATAGCTCTGCATCTCTTCCCTTGTGAGAGCCGAGATGCTTTTCTGGAGAGTCCAACCATGTCTCACAGTGGGGCAGCCGTGAGCCCCAGGCATCCATCCTGCCTCATTCAGAAGAAGGAAGAAAGTCCATGCAGCGTCCCTCCAACTAGTTCTCACTTCAGTGGCTTCCTGTTATTTCCAAACTCCTGGTATTTTTAGGTTGTTGACTGTCTTCACACCCACTTTGAGAGTGATGAAGTCTCATCCTGGGGAAGTCATGGCAGCACCACCCTAGTAACAAAATCATTAAATCAATTGCCTTTTCAGCAATGCCATCACTAGTGAAATGTCACTGATAACCTACAGTGTAATCTCCTGAGTCTGTAGCCTTTCATCAGTGATGTGACTGTTAAGAGAAGAGGAGGAGGAGGAGGAGACTAGCACATGGCTGAGCTAGCCCCAGCAGCACACAGCCCATAAAAAGGGGGAAAAAGAGGACTCAGCTTATGAAAAGGAGCAGACTTTCAACTGATGAAAAAACAGTGCCTCACCTCCATCTATTAACAGATGATAAAGCAATACAGACCACAACTGGTTTTTGCCCCATAAAATAAACCAAGCAATGTATTAAAATATATGTTTATCTTGAAATAAATCATCTACTTATTTGCTTCTGAGACGTACAAATCAGGCTTGTTTTCACAACATGTTGAGCATCACATTATCCTCAGCAAAACAGCAATAGAAAAGCCCATAAAAAGGACCTCCCTGGAGAACTATTAGATAACAGATTACCCTGCAGATATCTGTGGAGAGACGCCCCAGCGGGTCTCATCTAATCAGCTGTTCTACTGGCAGAGGCAATGAAAAAATGTTGGTGGATCTCAGCAGGAAACAAAATGCATGTGAATAATGTTGCTGTAGGGCTAATTCTGGCAGCACCCTCTGACTTCCCACCTGGATCAGCAGCAAGTGCTGCTGCAGAGTGGCCAGCCCAGAAGGAGTTAAACTGGACAGTTTGTTCCGTAGCACTTGGACTGATGTGGAGAGGAAGGTGTTGGGGTTAGGGTGAGAGGCCCATTCCACAGCCCCAGGGTGCTCGTCCTCTGTTACTGCCTGCCCAGGTAGGCTCGGGTACCTCACCTACTGTCAAATACAGGCAAGAACTGGGAGCCTGACAGCCACCCCACCAGTCGTCCAGATCTCTGAAATTTTCATCAAGCACTAATGTCTTAATCACAGGGACCATCTTAATTGCAGAAGTCCAAGCAACAACACCCTGCAAGTTCCACCGTATTTTGAAGCACTGAGGTGGACCAGCTAAGGCTCCTGTTAATGTCTTCCTCTTCGTGTGCTTCAACTCTCTTTCAGGCATGACCAAAATGAAGACAAGACTTTAAGAGAGGGCTAAGGTGTGTTGTCCCACTGCACTTTGCTGACTACATTAGCAAAGCAATGGTGCTGGAGAGCCCTTTGGCCAAGGAGCAGCTGACTCAGTCTCCTTTCGGCTGTTTGGAGTGGGGGATTGCTCTTGTCCTCACCTGCAAAATGTTTGCTGCACAACAGCATTCACCAGCTGGGGCATAAATTATCCAACAAAACCCTCCACTACCCTAGAGGCTTCTGGTAACATGCTCTTTCAGCTGTCTTTTTATCTCCCAAGTCCTTCTTATCCCAGATTGTTTAAGACATTGCCCCCCCCCCTCTGCCTGCAGCCACCTGCCAAGAGGCAGCAGGTCTCCTGGTTGCAGGGACATGCCTGGGCTCCCTGCAAACCCATATCAGGGATAGGTTGCCAAAGGTGCATTAAGTACATGCCTGTGCTGGAGATAAGCAGGAGCAAGCACCCCAGGCTTGCTGAGCTGGCCTACAACACTCAGTCACCTTACCACTTACCTCTGTGGCCATGCAAGTGCTTGTGTTGATACAGAGATTGGATGTTACTTCCCATGGTCTATAATCCCCCTGGGCTGAGGGGTGTGCCTGTCTCTTAGGGCAGCTGTCCTGTCTTAGAGAGCATCTTGCTCACAGGAGCCACCTCTGAAAGGCCACCAGCACCAGAGCTAGACCTGCTCTACACAGAAGGGATTTTGCCCATTTGATTTTTTTGCCCATTTGAATTTTGCCCATTGATTTTTCATTTGCGTGTGCTAGGTCTCTGCTCTCTTGCACCAGGAACAGCCTGAGTAAGGCTTAGAAACCAGCAGCAGTTCCAGGAAACACAAGAAATTATTTTTGCCTGTACATTTATCCTCATTGTTTCTCCACATTATTGCTGGAGTCTGGTTTCTTTCTGTGCTCGGAAGGCAGCCAAGTGCTGAGGAAAGCCACTTTCATTGGGCTTCGAGTATTGCTGCTGCATCAAAGGTTTTTGCTGTGGCCTTTGACTAAAAAAGAAAAAGATAATTTGTCATTGGTAAGAGTGAGATCAACTACTGCTAAAGCAGTCTAAGGCACATCTGGGCAGAGACAGCAAGCCCCTAAATCCATGTTCAGAGCTTTGGGGAAGACTGAAGCCTTGGGCTCCTGTTCCTCTGTTTTGTGGTCACATAACTACTGCACACACCCCTTACCCACTTTTTGCTCTGACCACTTTCTTTTCCTGCCTTCATAAAGTTTACAAAGACACCTTCCTATTCCCATACTCTGGCTGGCACTGCCCCAGGCTGCTAGCAAAACACAGCAGGAAAAAACTCTGCTTTCCAAAGGGTAAGGCTCAAAGCAGCACAAGCAGGATCTCACACCTCTTTCGGAAGGGAGATGAATGGCAGCGAAAGGCTGGGATTTCAAATGCTCACATTTTACCACAAGTTAGCCTGCCCGGTTAGCATGCCTTCATTGCCACTCTCTCTACAGCAGTTTCCAACAGAAACACAAATGCACTGTGGAGTCCCACCAGGGTGAAGAGTGAAAGGAGTTCCTGTTCTCAACAAAGAAATGCACTGAAAACAAAACCCCAGCATATTCAGGATCCAAGCAAATAAACAGCAATGACAATGTAACTTTATTTAGATTTAATTTGACATATAGCGCAGTAATAAGCACAGAAAGAAGTACCAAAATACCAAACTCATAGCATAGAAAATAATCCAATATATTTCATATTTAGAGAAATACTTCTACAGCACATCAGTGGGACTGCCATGGGCAGCCCAAGTCTGTAAATATATATGTATTTATATAACTGTGTTATATAAAATACTGTGTGTAGAGAAAGCACTGAAACTTATCACCAAAATAGAAAATAGCGCAAAGTACGGATAGTTCAAGTTTGCTACTCACACCCAATATTGGAAAGAAGTTCAAATGCACTGCAGGAAATAAAGCTGCAGCTTAAATGCCATGGCAGGCATGAGATGACATTCCTGGGCACAGACTGACTAACACTGGCAGGAAACTGGCTCTTGGGACAGGCTCCAAACCTGAGCCAATGGCCACAAGATAAACAAGAGTTACTGGTCCTCACCCAGGACTGTCAAGACATCTCCTAAGTGGAAATGCCAGTGACGATGTTAGTGGTTGCAGCTGATGCTACGCAGTACACCTGGGCAAGCAGTGCATTAATGTATGGGGGGCGCTTTAAGCACGTGAGTGGCAGCTTGGATCCTATGGGAGACCCCGCAGCCCAGCTGAGCCAAGCTGCAGCCTGTGCCTGTGTGAGGCTAAAAGGCTTTTAATAAGGAAGAGCTGCTGGAGCAATGCTCCTGCGGTACAGAGCTGGCCCTTGGAGATCTGGACACAGCAGGACTGGCCATGGGCAGATGCACATCATCGCAAGGATATTATTCTGAGCTTTAAA
Source organism: Psilopsiagon aurifrons (assembly GCA_025447955.1). Classification (NCBI taxonomy): domain Eukaryota; kingdom Metazoa; phylum Chordata; class Aves; order Psittaciformes; family Psittacidae; genus Psilopsiagon; species Psilopsiagon aurifrons. The sequence goes on along the minus strand of JAOEHY010035498.1, from coordinate 15,164 downwards.
GATGCCCCTTCAGCAGATGACAGTAATTAATTCCCATTAGCCTTTAAAATCTAGAAAGCTGCTTTTGTACCAGGCAAGGATCCCCCAGGCAATATATTCTGGTTTGCAAGTGAACAGCATGTGAAGTAGCAGCCCTACTTCTACAGGACAGTAACCTCAAGTTAAATGTTTGTCCTGGTAAAAGCTCCCACCTGAAGGTGGCCACGGTTAGGGTTGTACTTAAGATCCCAGAAAATTTGTAAATAGGTATAAAAAATATGGCATTTCTGGCAGCAACACTCAAATCCACCTGTAGTCAACCTGCACCAGCACATACCCCCGGGTGCTGCTGGTGCTTCAGGTTGGGTGCTGGGTGAGCAGGCAGGTGCCAGTCCTGGCAGCAGGGATAGAACCGAGGGCACATTGGGGCCATTTGGTTCTGTACCTGCTGCTCTCTGGACAACATACTTTTGTGCTTGTTTGTTGCTTTTTGGCTCAATACAATGATTAATTGTCCCGACTGCTCCCGCTAGGAAGACAGCCAAGACCTGCCTGGAGTACCCCTCCTCAGGGGGTTTTGAACCCCACCAAGGCAGTGCCATAATGGGCTGCACCAACCCTGCAGCAGTCTGGGGGCTATGGGAGATCACCCCAGGAGTCCTCCCAAACCCTGTTTCTGTGCTTCTGCCACACCACTGCAGGGAAGCCTACAATCCATTAATAATTCTGTAATTGCTCTTTCTCATCAACCCAGCAGTTGCATCCCTAATTACATGGCAACACTACTATGCTAACAGGATGAGCTATAATTTCTAGGTGATATTAGCATTGTTGTTTTACTCTGAGTAACTTCCTGGTAATGGCCATTTGAATGTGGCTATATCAATTAAGTGAATATAAATGCTTAGTCCCTGGAAAAATCATTAATAAAAATTTCATTCAGATAGCCTCTAATCACAGCTAAATACAATTACCCATACGAGGCCACTATAAAAAGTATTTTTCTCATCAGAAGTTCATAAGGTTTTCTCAACTGTTTGTAATAAAGAGGACACTATATAGAAAAGTCCAGAAAATAAGCACACGTTTGTTTCTCAAAACCCATAGATAAACATGACAATATCTCTAAATAACTGGCTACTGAACTAATTTCATTTAGCTCTACTCAAGCTGTAGCCTGGTATAAATGGTTTCAAAGCAGTGTACTGCTGTTTCATCTGGAACAGCTGCACGAGATTTCTTTGATGTCAAGCTCTTGCATGGAGATGGTGTTTCAATTTCTCTTTACGCCTCCAAACTGCTGAAACAGGGGGGAAAAAAAAAATGACATTCAATAACATAGACATTTTTAATAGGGGAAAAAAAAAAAAAGAAAAAGAAACCCAGCAAATTTGGCCTTGAATGCAATACCAAGAAATAATTCAGCACTGCAGTGGTGACAGAGCTACACTATGCCTCTCACATCCCTTTTTCAAAGGAGACAGGCGCAGCACCCTGTGGTTTTGCACTGCAGCACAGTCTCCCCATGGTGCCGTACCAAGCACTCCTTGTCTCACGTGCTGGCAGTACCCATGGCTGGTGCCTGTCCTGGGCATGCAGCGGGTGATACGCACTGCTGTCCTGACTCCCTGCACTAGCGTGCACATCCCTCCTGTAGTCTCCAAGGAGCGTAAATACAATTACCTGAGGAAGGTCTGTTCCTTCCCTGCTCCTACCCTGCTGCACAGGGGCTGCAGGATGTCAAAACTGAATGTGGCTGGTCATGACGGGCAGCTAAAGAAAGTGCTGCCCTGCATCATTTGTTAAAGATGCTTTGTTGTGCAGTGAGAAAACATGTTTTAAATGGCTGCGCCCATCAATGAGCAACCACAAGTGCTGCCTGCAAAGCCAGAGAAGCACATGAGTGCAAATCCTCATCTCAGGTCTTCATAAGTGAAAGGCAGCAGCCAGCCATACATCTTTTTCACAGTGCTCAGCAAGCAAGAGCCCTATGCAGTACCTGGAAGGAGGAAGATTGCTGCTTGCCTGACTGCAGTCAGCCATCACAAGCCACACACATTTAGGAGGTGCCAGAGAGGCACGGGTGTACACAGATTTCTCTTTCTGAAGGGAAATAAGGCTGAAAAACTCCTGTACATCAGGAGCAGGTGGCAGGAGTGCAGCCCGAGCGATGCTGTGGGAAGTGGCAACACCATTACCTCCAGGCAAGATCTCTCTGTCCTGCGCTTTGCAAAACATTCATGTGGGTTGATCTGCTGTGCTCCATATATCTTTTCCAGAAGAAGTTTTGTTTAGGAACACTCTCAAAGCATCACTCATGGAGTTTTCCTTGTGACCTCCAAAAAGTACATTTCCTAAGATGTTTCCCTGTAAGTGTCTTTTCAGACACAGCCTTTGCTGCGCAGTGTTCACTGGAACAAAAGTAGCAAAAGGCTGCTGAAAAAGCCAGGGGCTCAGTTTCAAAACTCAATGAGCTGATGAGCCCTCACTCGTCTGCAATGAGGGTCTGCGGGCTCCTGTGTGCCCATGGTGGGGACACTGCCATCCACTCCCCAGACAACTTACTGCTCTCCCTCCGCAGCGCTGCCACTGCCAATAAACGGGATTTCTTTCCTCTCTGTCTTCCCCAGAACCAGATGGTGCTTCTCCATGTTTATGACACACTGTAGAGAATAAATGCTTTTAGGTAAGAGGAAAAACTGCAGTTCACAGTGGTCCCAGATCTCCCAGCATGGGTAAAAGCCTTGCTGTAAAACCCCTACCTTCAGAGATTTCAGTGTTTGCAGCCCAAAGGAGAAGGGTTTCTCAGTGTCTTCTGAAAAACAGGAACATTTAAGTTTATACATTCAAAATGTTCTCCCATGCTTTTTGTCAGTGACTCCCTCCTTCCTTCATGGTGGCTCTGCTAAACAGAACCCTGTTTTTAAAGGGACTGAGTTACTCCAGAGGGGTACATGATGAAATGAGGGCAGGCAGATACGCCTGCAGGGAGACATGGTGGTCTCTCCATTGGTACAGCAAAGTGCGAGCTTGGTGCTGCCAGCACAGCCCTGTGACCACGTCCATCCTCTCTCTCTCCGTTTCTCCCTCCCTCCCTGCCTGTTTCTCTCCCACCCTCCTTCCATGTGAGGGGCCCTCAGGCATTTGTACTGCAGAAAATCAGTATTTCTATTTTAACTTCAGTGTGTTTCTGAAGCTTAATTTTTCCCTGGGTAGGAGGGAGTAGAGCCCCAGCCGCTTGAGGAGCACACTCGCACTCACCCACGACAATGGCACTGCACTCCACAGGGACCGCTCCCACCATGATGGCAAGGCTCTCGATCTGGCCGATCGCCCTCACCTTGTGTGGCAATGAAAGCATCTTATCTTCATCCAGGAGTTCTTTGAGATGCTCCTTTAACCTGCACATTGAAAACACTTCTGACATGACATGGACATGGTTCAGCTGCTCCAGCGAGGGGCAAATAGGGTTTGGAAGTGCACTTATCTTGCTCATATTACCACGTCATTAGCAGAAAGCTGCTTCCTTGCCAGATTTTTGTGATGCTCTGCATACAGCCAGCAGCCTACACACATGTCAGACCATAGCACGACCCACGACACAGCCCTGGGGCTGTGTCAGCCCTTGCCCAAGCAGAGCACCTTAATGGATTTTGCTTTTTACCTGAGGAATCTTTTTTCCTACATTTCCTCAAGAAAATGGGGAAGCTGCTGATCAAAAATTGCTTCTAATGCAGTGTGGGTGTAAGGAAGGGATACTCCAGCTCCTACAGTGAAGCCACCAACACCATGTGCCCCCCTCACAGCCAGGGTAGCGTGCCTGAACCACAATTGTTAGCAGACTCTGCTGCTGGGTTTACTCAGAGGAAATGGGGACAGATCAATCACATTCAGCTCAAGACAAGAGAAAAGGGAGTCAGGGATATTCTCAGGTACAGCTGTTTCTTCTGTACACTCCATGAGCTAGTCTGGCAACACTGATTAATTATTTAGCTTAAGTTTCTCTTTTGAACTGAACAAAAAACTAATGGAAAGGCAGTTCAAGGCAGTGATCTCTCCTTTGGGTAAAAGCTGTATTGCTTTTTGGCTATTTGAAGAACCTTTGTGCTGAGCAGCACTGCAGCAGTGTGTGTGTGTGTCTGCCCATCCATCCTGGGGGACCAGATTCCTGTGGTCTCTTTCCCCCCATTTGTCCCCACCTCAGGGCTCAGGCCACGACACTGGATCCAGGACCCAAACAGTGCTCACATACCAGCTACACCTACTGCTCCACAGGGGATTTCTTACACTGCAAGCAACCTCCAAGCTCCCCCCTCTGGTTTCTTCCAAGGCCAGGGGAAGAGCTTGAACTGCGCCGTGACAAGATGCAGAAAGACTTCTGCAAGAGAAGGGGAAGTAACTGAGGCACATGCATGCTGCTTTTAGGTGCTGGGCACCCAGAGACCCCAGCATCAGAGACTATCCCAGAGCCGCTGAGCCTTGACTGCAGGCAGCAGCACCTGGCAAAGCCACTGTGGGGCCACTCCTGCCCTGGCAGGACCTAGAGCACAATGGCCTAGCACACCTCCTCCCTGCTGCTTTCCAGGCTGGATTAAACAACGCTCACGTTTTATTGCTGCCACACGCGAGAGACTGCTTTGAACTAAAACATCCTGGAGCAGTGCCTGTTATGACACGGGGACCTACCGCAGCGATGGCAGAGTGAGCCAGGCATCAAAGCCCTGGTTTTGACCCACTTTGTTAATCTGGCTTTATAGTGTCTGTCCCTGCAAACACGAACAGCAAAGGAGCTGCAGGAAGCTGCCTGCGAGGCAGCCATGCCTGCTGCACACCTCGGCTGGCAGTGCTTGGGGCACAGGGTGTTGCTCTGGCCATGCCATCTGCCTGCACACCTGATGTGGCTCCTGCACACCCCAGTGTCAGTGGGGGCCCACCTAGTACGAACCAAAGCTCACTCATTGCCAATGAGTAACAGTGGGGAGGTACATGGGCCTTTAATCTGCGGCTGTCCAGCTTATGGCTACCAAGGTGGTCTCACTCAAATCAGGAGGGAATCCCCAGAAGATGAGAGCAGAAACTGGCTCTAATCTGTTTCTTAAGCACTCTTTAAATCATCGAATCAACTAGGTTGGAAAAGACCTTTAAGATCCTGAAGACCAACCTTAACCCAAGGACTGCCAAGTCCACCACTAAAGCATATCACTGAGTGCCTCATGTACACTTTTTTTGAGCACTTCCAGGGATCATGATTCCACCACTGCCCTGGGCAGCCTGTTCCAATACCTGATCAACCTCTCCGTGAAGAAATTGTTCCTAATTTCCAGTCCAAATCTCTCCTGACGCAATCCAGGAAGCACCGCTGAAGCAGACTGGTGCAGAAAAAACTACACAAGATGCGCATGAGTAGCGCAGAGAGCAGATGAACTGTCAAGAGCATCACTGTGCAACTCAGACATGTTGAGCAGCCAATACAGCGTCTTGCAAGATGAGGCCACTCCAAACACACTGTTGTCATCCAGGAGCTAGGCTGAGCAGCTCCACAGTTTGTGGTAAGTTTGCAGTAAGCACAGCCACCTTCCAGCCACTAAGCACTGTTGTGCAAAGAAGTAATTACTGTCTGGACAGAAAACAGGCACCATTAATCCAGGGCCATGCAGTAGTGCTCAAGGAGCAACTGTGATTGGTTTTTGTGTAATCACTGCAAGTCAGTGATAAAAAGCAACGATTCCATGTGAATAAAGTGCCAAAATCTCCTTGATACTCTGTGAGCTTATGCCTGATCTTGCTCCTCGGAGATCAGTGGGAGTTTTGCTACAAATGGCAGTCAGCTTTCTAACACTATGTAAATACATTTCCCTTCAACTGGGAGAAATTTATTATTGGGGGTAGCATTAGACACCAGATTTCAAGCACATGCATGCACACAGCCACACAGCTGCCCTGGGGACACAGAAAACAGGGGTGTAAAGGCTGTGCAGCTGTTTCTTGAGGCACTGAATGACAAACAGGCAGGCACTGAAAAGACAGAATTGCATCCAACCCTCTGAAGGGATTTACTCAAAGGTGAATAGGTTGGTACAAGCGGCTTTCTTTTTCAGCTCCCTGCAAAGGCATTTACCAATAAGCCAGGATTTGGATGTAACAGGAAGCTCAGGAGCTTGCCCGGGCACAGCCCAAAGCACTCCTTCCAGAATGGCCATTGCTGGTGAGAGCAAAGCCGCAGTCGCAGGAGCACTGCCTGTGCTGCCAGGTGCCATGAGTTCCCACGGGAGAGAAATCCAGTTAGTTGTTTACCCTAGCCTGTCCAGGCAAGAAGACGACATGAGATTGTGCTGTGAGCCAGTGTCCACCACGGCCTTCAGCTCCTTCCCCGCACACTGCAAGAGCAAGCAGAGATGAGAGATAACGTATAGGATGCGGGTTGAGCACAGGATATCTGGGATCTCTGCTCCACACACACCAGTCTGCTGAAATGCCAACATCTCCTTGTGCCAGCCTATCTCTGCTCCACCACACATTCAGTTCCCACAGGGTATCTCCTTACCCACACCAGGCACCCAAGAGATGTCTCTTAAGCTGCTTTTTGAATAAGGTGGTGCTACTAAACAACATGGTGCTGGGTCCTGATCCCTTCCCAGCAGCAGAAGGGGCACCCCCAGGCAGGGGGAGGTACTGTGGAGTGCAGGAAATACAAAGGAGCATGGGGGGAAGGAGGAGAAATGTGAAATTGCTGCTGGGGAAAGCAAAGAGGAATGGCACTTGAGGAAAACAAATTGATTGATGGTGAGCACAGGGGTTCACCATCTATAATTACTTCTCAGCATTTCAGCTGTAGTAGCCTGGCTACTCCCTCTGCCCTGACATCCAAGGGAAGACATCCATCAGACCTGTTTTCCCTGTGCTACCCAGGAGGGTGTCCATGCCACAGGAGCCCTGAATCACAGAGGGAGAGCACCCACACAGCTGTGACAGCTCTGGGGGATGGCAGCCCTGACTGGGAAACACAGAGCCATAGAATCACAGAATGGCTTGGCTCGGAAGGGATCTTAAAGGCCATCCAGTTCCAACCCCTGCCATGGGAGGGAAAAGTGGAGAATGAGAGCACAGCAATAAAACTGGGAGGTGGGGAAAGGGAGTCTGTGGAGGGACTATTACCTGGCAGCTCACCACTATGAGCTCCTTGTCCTCTGTTTTCCCTGAGCTGCCCAGTTTGGTTTGGTTCAGCTTGTTGGTCTGCGCTGAGATATCGCTCTTTGGAGTCCAGCTGCCATGGCTGCTTCGTAATTTTGATAGATTTGTCTCCATCAGGCGCTTCTGCAGGATATTATGTGGTTGCTTTAAGAAACAAACACACACAGAAGAGCAGGGTGAAGTCGGAGGAAAGCCACAAAGTGACCCGCATTGCCAGACTGCTTGTGGTGCCCCTGGGCCAGTGCTGCGCCTGTGGGAGGGGTGCCCTAAAGTCTCCCTGCTGCACAGACTATATGTACTCTTCCTAGTATACATCTATGTGCTCTCCTGCCAGCTCTGGCTTAGCTGGCTTTGACTAAAGAGAACTGCTTCATACAGTTAAGGGAATAGTCCATTCAGAATACTAACTAGAATTTGGAGGGATGCCTTTCTTTTTCCAAACTCAAGGTTTGATTTCATGTAGAAATCAAAATGAATCAGGCTTTTCCAAGTGGTGTTTCAGCCTAAACAGCTGTAATTGCCTATTATCTGGTGATAAAGATATGGGGAATCCTGCAGTGATGTGAAAAGTTAAGAGATAACAAACTGCCATTCCACCCAAGTATGGAAAAGGTGTATGGACTTACTGAATGAACACAGATGCTTACATTGAGCACTGGCACTGCTGACGTAGGAATTACCTGTGTCCAGCCTCCACCTCTGGCAATGCTTTTGGTGTGAACCCATCCAGAATCTAAGAAGCTGACAGTTTTTGTGCATTGGCTCTTTACAGGTGCATGTGAACAAGGCACAACTGCAAGAAGAGAGCTACAGACAGTGTCTTCTGTCAGATCTGGTCAGAATTTGGTCTCAAATTTCTCTGCATCCCTCTTCCCCCCACATTTGTACTTAACTGCTAAGGGTGAGCAAGTGGGCCCAATCCTGGATGACATGCCACGAGAGGGAGAGGGAGAGGGAGGGGGAGAGGGAGAAGAAGGGGTAAGATCAGCCAAGGTAGATAGGTATTCTCCCCAGAACCCCCTGCAGTTCATGTGGCTGCTTCTCACTTTCTCTGTCATTTCCACTTGCTCTGTGAGAAGCATGTTGCCTCTCAAAATCTCCTCCAACTGCTTTCCCAAAAGCCTTTTTATGTTTGTCACGGATGGATGCACACACTGCGCTGGAGGTGAAATGACTGTTTGATTATCTGCTCATTTCTCTGCCTGGCTGATCTCACACACACACCCCATTACTGCCCTTTCCTTCCGGTACTCATTTGTCCACAGTGAGAATTTCTTACCGGCTTATTCCTGAATTTTTGCATTCATATTAAATATGCCTGTGTCCTGTGTATCTGCAGGGACATCTGAACCAGCAAACCTCTTCATCCTGAGGGAATTTCAGTGGGATCAGGATAACTTTGAAAACCTCAGACCGTGGCTCCCTGAGGTGGCCAGCATGCACCTCTGTGTGCAGTGCTGTGTCTCATCTTTAAAAGAATCTGTGTGGCACATTAAATAGCAGCACTTACAGCAGGCTAATGCAACTTGGCATCGTCCTAAAATAACTGCAACCACGTTAGTACTTCGGATCCTGCTGTAGGCATGACACAGGCAGCTAAGCTGGACCTGACCTGATCAGATTGGGTAGATGCAGCCAACATCAGTGGTCACCAGGACACATAATCTTTTTTCCCTACTTTTCACTTTTCTTACTTCTGCATAAAACCTGCGGCTTGAAAGGAGATAGAATTTGATGACCATTTTCAGTCACAGGTGCTATTTGTGGCCAGCATGCCAGAGAGCATGTCCTCTGTAAAGACGATAACGTAGCCATGCTCCCAGCACCAGGAAGAGATCAGATTCAGCACTGTCTTGCCTTCTTCACATACAAAGAGCAACAAAGCTCCAGCACTTCTCTGGCGACCACTGCCTTCCCACTGAGACTGAACAGCAAAAACCAGTATTGCTTAAGTAAATTAAAGGCAGGCATACTGGCTCCACAGTGGACCCTGTGCTGAAGGACAAGCAAATCACTTGAGAAACAAGGGCTCCTGCACATGAAGCAGAAGCTGTAGGTGCACAGTCAGCACTTTAATTCACCTCCAAGGCTCCTCACCTAAGCAAAAATGCTCAGGACTGCTGACACTGTATGATACATCCTTCTTACCCTGTGTGTTTGCCTGAAACTGAGGCAGGCATCTGGAGGAATAATTCTTCATCAAAAAAAACCCCGAAGTACAGATAGGGGACTGGGGAAGCAGATGGGTGAAGTCCCCAGCTGGCCAGAAGGCAGCCAGTCATGTAGCGGTCACCTCCTCATGCCCAGCCCTGCTGAGCTAGGACCCGTTTCTGAATGGCATCATCCAGGGCAGTCTGAGTGCTCATCTGATGGGCCTCAGTCACACTGCCAGACACCTGTGAAAGGACAAGCTGGAGAAAAGCAAGTCACCAGCACACACATCATTGCTATTTTATCTGTCACCTCCCCTTGATTTAAACCTAAATGCTTTTTACTACACGCTCGTGTATGGATAGTTAACCAGTTACATATGTGGGTTTCCTCAGGCCCTGGTTTTATGAATCCTATATGGGACACATTACTGAAAAGAGAAAGTCCAGCACTCAGCAAATGTGAGTTACCACCACAACGGGATTGTCTTTTGTTGACTCTTGCTCTTCTGAAAGCCACAGCAAATCCTGCCTGTGGGGGGACAAATGTTGCTTACGTGGTGCTCCAGTACAAAAATAATCCAGCAAGAGGGGGCTGAAGAGGTTCCCTGAAGCACCGTCCTATCTCAGGCTATTAATTAGTTTGCTTTAGCTTGTATTTCCCCTGACTATCATGTGCAACAGACTGAGGGATGTTAGTCACGGAGATGACTCAAGTGATGGATAGGCACTCGGTGAACAGACAGTGTGCCAGGGGACATTTGCAAGCACACATTTTGCTGGAAAGCTACAAGCAGACCACGGCTGGGAGGGAGGAAAAGGAGGAAAACAGACCTTTGACTGTGATGGGGAAGGCAGATGTGATCTCTTTCCAGCATGGGCCAGCCACAGCCAGGACCCGTGCTTGAAGTAACCCAGATTACCTGGCATTGTCTTCCTGTGCACTGCACAAAACTGTCCAAAGTCTTCTAAAAAACCAGAATGTTACATTCCATTGTGTGAGTGCAAAACAAACACGTTATTTCCTAGCATCATTCAGCACAATGCAAATACAAACCAGGACTTTCATCATAAGGTGTCTCCCTTTCCACCCCTGAGACTTTGCAAAAACCTGTAATCCCCTGAAAAAGTCACTGTTAGAAACTGAAAGGAGTGGAGACACCAGCTACTGTGGAACCTAATTACCACTGTCTGTCAAACCCACAAGTAATTCCATGCTGTTTCTTTCCTATCTAATCTATAAGGAAGCTTATTGCGGCAGCTTGCAGCATCCATCTCACTGGAAGGTTTCCAACTGTTTTGGTTTCTAGATCTGGGGATAACTAGACCCATCAACAACGGTTTCAGTCAGGTGCAGGTGAAAGCCAGAGAAGGTGCCAGCTCCTCCCCTCCCCAAACCCATGTTGGGAGGTTTGTGCTCTCTTCTGTACCTCGACAGTAGGAAAAAGGAGTTTTAACACACCAATGGAGCCCATCCCAAGAAATAATTAATTCCTCTCTCTTCTTCCTATTCTTCATCCAAATTCACCTCTTCCACAAACAGCCTGTGTTGGGGTGATGTCAACCCCTCCCGTGGGGGGACAAGGTGGGACAGGAGATGCCCCTGCTCTCCTGCACCCCCTTGGGTGCCCAGGCAGCTGCCAGGTTCTCAAACACTTTTTGTTGTTTGCTTCTATTTATAACTTTACTTCCCAGCTTGTAAAGCGATGAGGGATTGTTCCAGAGAAAGCCCCCCCCCCCCAAACCAGTCTGGCAGCTCTCGGGTTGAGGGTGAAGCATCAGAGCATGAGGAGGAGCTGCCAACAGCCAGGACATCCTGCCTGTCCTGGGTTCAGCAGTAGCAGTCATTTTTCTCCTTCTTGGTAGTTGGTGCAGTGCTGTGTTTTTGACTTGTGGCCT
>JAOEHY010035497.1:6312-48387 GCA_025447955.1 Psilopsiagon aurifrons | reverse complement strand
AACACCCCCAAGTCCTTCTCCTTGGGCTGCTCTGAATCTCTTCTCTGCCCAACCTGTAGCTGTGCCTGGGATTGCTCTGACCCAGGTGTAGGACCTTGCAATTGGCATGGTTAAACTTCATAAGGTTGGCATCAGCCCACCTCATCTCAAAGTTAAACACACTTAATGATGACAAAAGACTCTTTCATACTGCACAATCATGTCTTTCCAGATCGCAAGGCGTTGCAAGGGAGTATGTGATAATACTAAGAATTATGTTGCTATTTGAACATTTGAACATGATAAAATAACATTTGCTCAACAAAAACCACTGAGCCACAGCTATGCGTGCTAAAAACTATTATTCTTCTTAAAATCTAATCACGAGGTAGGCACTTTGCATGGAAAACCTGGGGTGAAGTGTTGAAAGCTGACAAAGCTGTATATACTAACCCAATGCAGCACAAAGGGATGTGATCAGTTGGGGATACTCCATCTCCAACAGTGCTGGGCCCAGACTGAACAAGACATCAGGTAGACCATCCAACCCTCTGTAAAGCCTGAAGTACTTAAACTGTGTCTTTTAAACCCAGCCATCAAACACAGAGGTAAAGTCAGTGCAAACCAGGAAGGTTTCTGAACTGTTGGGGGCTGGTTTCCCAGCAAGGGGTCTCTGTTTCATGCTATGAGCAGCTCTTGCTGCACTGATAACACTGTGCTGAGCATCTGAGTAGTGCATCCGTTAAACCACATTACCTGTGAAACTGAGATGATGAATAGCAACATAAATCACTTGCAGGTGTTAACGCTAATTTGGGACCAGTCAAATCATTACCAGAGATAAGCAAACATCACCTCCATAATAGATCAAATAGGATGAAAGCCATTACACTAACTCACCTCTCCCTTTTGCAAACCTCTCCTTTTGCAAACCTCTTCTTTTCTTTTTATACTTTCAAAAGAAAATAAAAGGAAACAAAAACTAAATAAACCAAAAGGACCACCACACACATACAAAACCCAGGCAAAAAAACCCCCAAAATACCAAAACCCCAACCCAAAACCCCAGACTTTTCCCGCAAGGCTCCAAGGCTCACGGGCAGGTGAGGTTGCAAGCAAAGCACTGCAATCCCTGCTAGGAACTGGCCCTCGTTTAAAGGAGTCATAAAAGGCAGCTTACAGCAAATGAGCTCAAACCACTCTGGCGCAGCTAGGCACCTGGCTGAGAGCTTGCTGATAAGGGCAGAACTTTGTTCTGGGGCAGGAACTGACTCTGTCCCCCAGGCCCTTCATATTCTGTTTCTCTGCCATAAATCAAAGCCAGCTCCATAAATCTGCTAACACAAACTGCTGGTGGGAGTTACACAAACAACACATGCAACTGGAGGTCTGGAGAGAGCCCACCTTTCTGTTCATCTCCCAGAACTGCTGATGTTGTGTTGGGTTTCGTTTTAAAGCCATTTAAGAGCTGCTCCATCTGCCAAGTGTGCCTTTCAGCCAGCACAGCCTTTGGGAGCATAGTACTTTGTGGGCTGTGTTTTATGACCATCCAAGACCCTTCTGATGGGGTTTCGGATGTCTCTGGTGTAAGGATTTTGTACTTAACCACAGAAGCACAGTTTGTTGCTTGTTCTCAGAAAGAAAGAACTTGGAAGATGGGACAAAATCTGTATTAGAATTTAATGCTAAATAAAAAAATCTGAAAGTGTTACTTAAGCTGTCCTTAAGCCCTTGTGTGTTGTAGAGAACCAAGTATCAGGGACAAGTAATCCCATGTATACTTATCACAAACACATGGAAATTTGGAGAGGAAGAGTTAGTTTGAGGGTCCCTTTCATTTACCCTTGCTTTCCCTAATACAAATGTCAAGCTCTCCCTGTGCTTCCTCTGAAGCTGCAGTATGTAGCCTTCCAGATGGAGCACTGGACCAAAGAGATCACGGCTTTGACCCCTCCTCTTTAAAAAAGAAAAAAGGGGGAAAAAAGGAAGAGCTTGGTAGTTGCTGAGCCATATACTCAGCAACTTAGGAAGTACTCGCTGGAGGTTTGTTCCACTGGCAGAACTGCAAACGTGAAGCAGATCCCCTGTTGGTACGGGAATGCTGCAAGCTGAACACCAGCACCACCAGGATTTTATCTATCTCATGTCGACCCTTCTGCAACACCCACCCAGCAATTTCTACCACTGACAATGGCAGTGTTTTTATAATCAACCAATATCAATGCAGATGCTACTAATATGTCTGTGTATATCAGTGTAAGTAATGCAGCAGCGTTAATTGAATGGCTCAGTGTTCATTTCATCACACGTTAACACTGATGAAAGTTACATAATTCAGTTCCCAGGGAACATTTTCCAGTATACTATAAACTCCCTTAAGGAAATAAAAAAGCCAAGACAAAGCAAACCAGAAGATCAGAAGGCTGAAAGCGCCCAGCAGCTTCTCCCCTTTTGGAGGCCTGTTATTCAATCAGCTTTTATTTCCATTATTTATCATATGGAAGCAAATGTGCTGTTTCAGTTGCTCTAGCTTAAAATGTAATAAACTATGGTTGTGACACAACAATACCTGGGTCCTCCAGCCAAACCCTGCATTTCAGTGTCAGGATGTACAAAACATTAATCATCCGATGCAGCTGCCGCCACCTTTGTGAACAGAGCATATATTTCACTGCGCCCTGGCACATCTCTTCTCCTGAGGGCTTTTATTAACAAGAGCCTGTGAGTTACTGAACTGTGAGGTTTGCAAGCCAGAAATTTGACCCAATATCCAGGTTCATAATGCTCTTGGAAAATATTTAAATCAATGAGCAGACCTAGACCCTTAAATCACAACAAAACAACACCTGACACACCATTATACAACAAATCCTTTTTAAGAAGAGGTTGCTGATAAAGCTTAGCTCCTGGCATCATTACTTACAACGTTTTGTAACTAAGGAAGGCAGGTTCCTGCTTACGGATCAGGTCAACAGACAGAGGCAAAAAACATTTGGGTTCACAGACCTCTTTTTAGGCTTCATCTTTGGGTCATGAGACTCATTAAAGAGGATATTAACACAATTAAACTGTGCAGTAATAATACATGCGTTGCTTGAAGAGGAATGCTTGAGGGAAATCTCTGATGATGCTGACCATGCACCCAAGCTGCTCAGACCATGTCAAGGCTCTTGCATTGGTCTGGCACTGCAGAAAGAACCCAGCAGCAGTGTGGCTTCAGCTCCTTGGAGTGCCCTGGCTTTCAGACCAAGCTCATCTCTGTCTATTCCAGACTTTAAGAGAAAGGAATACAGAAACACAAAGGAGGATAATAAGAACACATCTTTCAGCTGCAGTGTCAGTCCTGATGAGAATTAGGTCATTAAAGAATAGCTATTTCAGCCATTATATCAAATTACAAGAAGGAATCAGTCTCTAAAAATAAAGCTTCTAGTGCCTGAACTATATTAAAGGCAGATAATTAACAATCAAATAGAAGAGGCCATTTTCCCCATCACATTGAGTCCTGATCTCCCACTGATACTTATCACTCAAGTGCATTGCTAACACAGCAGCCCCATGCAAAGGCCAGCAGCCACAGCTCCTTACTGATGATACCAATACACAGTAACCTCTTTCTTGGAGCTTTTGAAAACAAAGACCACCACAGCACTTTGGTATTCTTTGCTGCTGAAGGAAACTTATCTGCACGGAATTCACAGCTACAACTGACCCACCAACTGGCCAAATATCTGTTCTCTCTTTCCAGCTCAGATGCATCCCTCCTATTTAGACACAAAAGTGATGCATCTAATTTACAGACACTCCACTCTCCAAGGACTGAGAAACATGCTCAGAGACAGTTCAGCCCACCTGAGACACCGACCATCATCTGGCAATGCCCACCTCTTTCCACAGGCTTCACAGTCCGCCTTCTATCTCTGACAGAAGTGCCAGACGTAGAGACTGTCCCTCCAGATGAGGGTGTCTCAAGGTGACCCTTCATCCCAACTTTAGCAGGGACTGCCAACCCAAGCTTCCTGGTGGGAGTCAGGAGCAAAACACCTTTGGAACAAGAAGGTGGGAAACAGATTGCACAGCCAGCGATGGGCAGAGCCTCAAAGCTTGTTTGATGTATGTAAACATACCAAAGATCAGACATATCTTTGAAGCACTTGGAATTGCAAAGCTGGAGTGGAATCTCACAAAAATAATCTTTTTTGTGGTACATCTTGTTCTTCCTGTTTCTGAATGGAATGGGAACACTGCAGGAACAGCCTCTGTCATTGCAGTGTAGCATATTGTATTCCCAGGCCATGCAGCAACAAAAAGAAGAAGTGAATGGAGAAAAAAAAGTGCAACACTCAGGTATTATCACCCGCAAAAAGACTCTATGCTTAAAGAAAAAAAGGTCAAAAGGTCCTAATATGCCATCTGAAAAATTTTCACACCCATTTTATCATCAGAGCATTTCTCTTGAGGACAATTTCACAGGGAGGACCTAAAAGGTAAATGAGATCTGAGAAATTCATCCACGTTGGGGTGAATACCCTCCCTCTCATCCTCTTCTCCAGAACAGCATGGATGCAATTTATCTCTGCAAACTCAAGAGAGAGGGCTGGAGAGATCCAGCCCATCTATGATGAAGGAGCAGCACCAACCACGTCAGGAAGAGCAAAACGGAATCCAGTCACTGATGGGGCAGTTCTTGCTCATGGGAAGTTAAAAGCTGTTTCTACTGCCTTCTTCCCCATTCCTCCCCCCAAAACCCTTTCCTACACTATTACCTTTTGCTCATTAAAAAAGAGTACAGATATTAAAAAAAAACAGAGTTGATAGCACCTTTGGGAGATTCATGTAAGGCTGAAGGGATCACTGTGAACATACACCAGACAGCCTGCACAAACACCGAGAACCTCACATTTCCACATCACCCCAGAGCATCTGTTTGAGCTATGGAACTTCTTTTAAATGAACTTCTAGGCCTGGACTGAAAGATTTCCTGTGACAGTGAACTGTTCAGTAAATTGTTTCAATGGTTAATTAGCCTCAGCATAGAAAAATGCATCCTTTACTTCCATTTTCAACATGCCCAACTTCAGCTTCCGACCACTACACCTCGTTTGGCCATCTCCTGCTCAGTCAAAACGCCTGCTACAATTTGATATTTGTCATTTGCTGAATGCTTGCATATCACATTAAAAGGCAATGTAGAATATGAGATTAAAAAAGGCAGGAGATGGGACAACAGAGACAAGCACATTATCTCCCAAGCTGGAATACTGACATTTGCCAGCCCTCCCTGCCCTCATCCCAAGCCACTGGTCAGGCACAAAATGCCAGAACAGCAATATCAGCCATCGGCTTCAATATAAACAACGCTCCAGCTCAACACATGTTCCTTTATGGGGCATAACAGCACTTCATGAAATCTATTAAGTAACTTTGGGAGCCTTTGTGCTGCTGCTTTCAAGCTCCCTGTCTGGAGGGAGTGGGGACCCCCACCTGTGAGACTGAGAGATGTGTATGCTCTGAAACATAGCTTTTATGTTTGCTTATGCTCCTGGTTGCATGGCTAAATGAAGCATTTGTTTTCCACGTAGGCATTACCTTCCCTCAGGTAGTGACAGAGTGAGGCAAAGAAAGCCAGCTCATAGCATCAGTTCAGAAGAGGTTTCCACTGTGCTCTGCCCATTGCTTACAAGTTGCTTCAGCTCTGCGTGCCTCAGTTTCCCCTCACTGTTAAACCAAGGTGAAGATTTGGTGAAGAACTACCTTAAGACAGATATTACCACCAGTCAAGTGTGGAAAAGAAAGTGTATTTGAACCCAATGTTCATGACCAAAACTACAAAGAAGAATGATCAAAGTTCCCTTGAATGCCACCATCCTGGTCCCCACTTCATCAACCCCTTTCCCAGCCACACTGCTCTTCATTTCTCAGGGCCAAGCCGTTGTTACCTGGACATTTAAGAGCATTTGGATGAAAACCCAAGGCAACAAGCAGACTTGATGGGGAGCAGACACTTGCAGTCCAACAAGCTGCTCAAGATGACCAAGCCCTGGATTAAGAGGGTGAACATACTGAAATACACTTACAGGAAAGATGGCAAGGATGAATCAGACAAAGAATTAAAATGAGAAGAACCATCTGCAGAAAACCCTTAAGCAGAGGTGCCCAGGCAGCCTTTTCAGCCCACTGATCAGGTTCTGTCTGAACCATCCTCTCCCTTCCTTAGAGGATTATTATCTTACAGCCTCCTCTCTCACTTCCAGCCAAACTCCTTTTATTCTTCATCTCCTCACATACAGCTCCTACGTGAACTGTTCACCTGTCCATGTACCGCAACCCTCCTTGCTCTCTATCATGTCTATTCAGATCCCAACTCTACAGAGATGCTAATTACATGACACCTGCAAAGACTTTGTTAGCCAAACTTTCAAAAGCCTACAATTGGGATTAAATAGCATCTAGTAGATAGCAAGTTGCAGGGGAATCAGCAAGTTTTTCACACAGGGCCATTCAGGGTAAATTACTATCACACATTCATTAGACGCAACCTTTTCTGACCCAATTCTCAATAGGCAACATCTGCCTGCCTGAAAAAATGTGCATC
This sequence comes from Psilopsiagon aurifrons, assembly GCA_025447955.1. Lineage (NCBI taxonomy): Eukaryota > Metazoa > Chordata > Aves > Psittaciformes > Psittacidae > Psilopsiagon > Psilopsiagon aurifrons. Next base: position 41,813 of record JAOEHY010035497.1, on the reverse strand, counting down.
ATTGTGCTACAACTCTTGTACATATGAAGAGGAGCTATTATGTACAAAAGTTCCCCTTTCCCTTACAAATCTTTATACACACTCAGTGGGTTTTGCCACTCTTTCGCACTACCTTCCTTCCATTGCCAATGGCCAAGGAATTTAGATCACTTGCTATGATATAAGACTTGTGGCTGTGGGCTATCCTATCTCATGCTTGCCAAAAACTTGCCCTTATAGGCTATGGGATGCTCTTTCCTGTTCCTAAGAAACAGCAGTGTCAGTGCTGTTGCTGGGGCTGAAAGCTCTTGAGGGTGGAAAAGAAGCAGGGGAAGGCTGTGTGGCATCTGATCCTTTCTATTACTCTCCAAACATCTCACAGCTTCAGCCAAACCTGCCTGTCTGGTAATTAGCTGCTCATCCAAATTTGCTCACTGCTCACAGGTTAGACGCCTCCTCTGAAAGTGGTACTAAGGGATGCTGAAAGAAAGATGGAACTAATATAACCTATTTTGTCACTGGCTAATCCAGTGCAGTTACCTCAGAGTTCATGTTCCATAATAGGCAACAAGCTCTTAACAAAGTGATGCTGTGCAGAAGGCTCCTGTAGACATGGCTGGGAGCATGGCTGAGAGCTCAGAAGCACTCCTGGTTAAAAATAGGACAGTACATTGAAGAGGTAGAATTTGTAGATTCCAAAAATAGCCTTCCCTAAAAGGATGCTTCTTACCTTGCTCGCATGTCACACGTGCATCAGGCCTTTTGGCTAGCACCAGCAGCTCTGTCGTGATTTTTGCCTAAGTTATTATTTCACAAACATCTAATCATAACTCACAAATAAAGGAAAAATTAGTATTTACCATGACTCATTCCAAGACCTACACTCACAAATGCTCCCTTCCCCCTAGCAGGAGACACATTCCAGGACCATGTGAGCAAGAAAACACAGAAGCAGTCTCCAAATATCACGGGCTCCGCTTATTTAACAATTTTGGCAAGCTTCTGTTTCCTGATTCAGTGTTCCAGAAGTGAGAGATTAAGGAGCAGGTTCATGTAGAGGCTGAGATAAATGTAGGCCGACCAAACTGAGTTTCCTCTGAAGTGTAGGAGAGCAGTGTTGTCACACCTTAACAGTCTCCAGCTGTTAACACCACCAAGATACACAGCTACCATTTACAATACATGCATATAGTGCTTAAAAGCACATACAAAGCTGGCCCATCTGACAGGAGGTCTACAGGGCAGTCACTAATGCAGACTGAGTACTTATAGAAAGCAGAGGGAATGATCACTTGGTGACTCTGATTACATGGGTCCGTCCTGCTGCATTAGTACCTCAACTAAATCACACTGGGATGAGGAGGATTAATATGATTCTCCAAATTCCTGATGCCTTCTATTGCTCTGCCTACAAAACTCATTGTTAATGAATAGCATCAAAGTTGTTACTCAACAGAGACCAGTGAAGTCCTAACTGTGCTGCTGGGCAGGGAGAAGGGGGATGCAGCGTGCTCCAGTGGACACAGCGTGGGACTAGCAATGGAGCTGCTGTTCACAGCGCTGCCACTGGCCTACAGTGCATCCCTGTGCAAAGAAATCTGCCTTGTAGTGCTCTAATTTCCAGATCTCCGAAGTCAGACTTCTCTGTTAAGATCTTTCACGTTCATGCATGTTCAAGAGCTAGACTGGTTTCTGCTAAAATGATGGCAACAAAACCTCAGGACCAAAAAAGACCCAGGGACAACTTATGCAAAATGCAGAAGTTAAAGGAATTTCTCCAGTTTCACATTTGTCCATAACAACCAACAACCCACAACACTGGCAGGTTGCCACAGGACTCTGACAGCAGCCGCTAAAAATTAAGAGTTTGGTTTTTCCCTTGATTTGGGCATAATGAGGGAAAAGCACTGAATGTATCCATCTATTTTTAAGCCACTGCAGTAAGCAGCACCATCTGACAGGAGCACTGGGCATTACAGATTTGCAAAAGGAAAAGATGCCTTAGTTTTGGACTGCCCAAAAGATATTGCCTTTCTTTTGGTGGGCTCCACAGCCCTGACTGGAAGACTGATGCAATTCCATAAAACACAAATCAATGTAACCAGAATCAGGTCCCTTCAGAACATGGGCCTAAAGACTCTTTTCATAGGCATTTTGACTTGGCCTTTGGCAGAATAGGGAGGAAAAGAAAATACAAGCATTTCTTTCGCTTCTGCATCCTGGCTGGCTATATTTATAATGCCACACAAATAGTTGACAGGCTGGTGCAAATGTCATAGCTGCAACACCTGAAAAAGCCTCAGTTTTCTCAACAGACTCCTTCAAGCAATACAAGGTGATAAACTACGCACAGAATGATATAGTCACTGTGTAACCAGGACTTGAGGTTTGTACCCTGGGTAGACAATGAGATATATTTGCAATATTTCTACCTCCTACATGGGCTCTAGGAGGCAGCTTAGAAAAAGTTCATTGAGTACAACTTGCCTCAGGGCTTTTCTTTGCAACTTTAACATTTTACAGGGCAGAACTGCCTGTGAGCAAGGTGAAACACATCCAGTCCCAACCAACTGCAGGCAAATGGACTGTCCTCACATCACAGAACTCCACTTCCCAGCATTTAATGGCTGGACAGAACCTTGTATCCGCTAATCTTAGTTTGCTTTGTGAAGTCAAGAGCTTCATCTACGCTTTCATCCAATTACCCCATGTACCAAGACCACAACCACTTGTGCTTAAACAGGATCTCCCAGAAAGGTGCCCAGTCTTGACTGGAAGACTTCAAGAGATGGAGAAGTTTGTCCACAGGTTAATCACACAGCACTGGAAGGAAAAGCACTGGCAAAGCTGACATATGATGGGCAGCTTTCCTGCTATATAATGTCCTGGCTGACTGGTTACCAGACCAGTTTCCAGCATTTGATGTTACAGCTTCGTCCAAGAGCTGAAAGGTTGGTTATTCAGCAACAACAAATGACGAAGGCTTGAGGAAGACATCGGGTAGCAAGCTTGCTCACGGCATTATGCTGGAAAAAGGCAGAGCGATCAACTTGACACAACTGTGGGTGGAAAAATTTTGCAGTTCCTCTATCCTATATAACTGAAATCATCAGAGGGAATTTGAGGTAGTTGGAGGAAGGAATTGCTTGTTCCCGGGATGCGGGTATAACCGAGGCCCTCTGTCTGTATTCTGAGGTGGAAAAACAGAGCAGGCAAGCACATTATACATGTAGGCAGAAACACTCATGGTATCTCATCAGATCCACCACCAAAACAGAATTGACCATGAGGCATTGATCTCTGGCGCAGTGTAAAAAGCAGCAAGAAGGTTTCTGTATTTTCTTACTTTCTCAACTTTCAGCAACAGGCCCAGGTTTGGGCAAGTAGCTCTGGTGCTATGCAAATCTGTGGCCTCCCTGTGTGTGCAAAGGCACTGAAAGAGGTAAACTGATTAAAGGATACAGTGACATGCCATTGGTGCATCAAAAGCTATGCTGCCTGCCTCTCTGAATAACAGAGCCATAATCACAAAGAAAACTCTTCTGAAGTTTATTTCTTCTTTAGTTTGCATCTTGTTTTATTGCTCTTCTTCTGTAACTTGTGCTTTGAAAGCACATTTCCCTGCCAGCAGCAAAGCAGAACCTAGGAGGTGAGAAACCTCCCCCCATCGCAAGGGTTCCTTGCTTGCTGCCTACGTGTCTTCTAATGCTGGGCTGACCCTATGTACCTGTAGGAATGGGGGAGATCCCTCTCAGAGCTCACCCATTTCCCACCTGCAAGGGCTCTGCAGAGACCTCCATTCCCAGCACTTGGAAATGAACTGTGCTTCAACAGAACAAAAAACTGTAGAGGTTTACTGTCAAGTCACACTCACCCCACTGCACCAAATGCATGCTCCTGAGCTTTCCTTATCCCACTTTCTAAGAATATGACTGGTCTAAATGCAAACTTTGCAACTGAACTTCAACATCTACTCTGAGCTCAACTATCTGACCACAATGGCGCATCATATTCTTAGGACACAGTCCCTTCATTTAACTGGAAAGAACTATAGTACATTTAATAGTCAAGACATTTGCTGAACAAGAGCAGCTAGGTACAGATCTAGGAGAAAGTTTTGTATTTATCTAACATCCTTTACACAGTGTAATGGAAGCACATTACAAAGGCCAGTGTCTCTCTAAGCTGCTCTGTTTTCACTTTTGCACTTTCCAAGGGATTATGTCACAGCCGTGAGCATTTAGGGTGGTCCCACTCTACACCTGCACCCCTGTTGGGCTCTGTGAATGTGGTCTCCTAGGATGTGGTTTAAAAAACATTAATTGCTTTGTGAAGGGATTTAAAATACTAGAACATCTCATGCTGCCAAATTCCAGGGGAAAAAATGAAGGACTCAGGCATAATTTTTCAATGTCTCCACTACTGCAAGCCCTCTTTTGAACCTAGAACTCATTTTTAGAGGAAACCTACTAGTAAACAACTAGAAGACTATGACAAAGAGATACTTAAGTCATACATTAAGACCAGTGACTGCACTGCCAGTTCTGCCATGGAGAAGTTATTACTCTGAGCTTCACATTTCTTCAAGGGCAACACATAGGCCACACAGAGCTGTAGCCATACCTCCAAGTTCAGTGGATGACCCCAGAACTTAACAAAACTGACAACTCCAAAACTATGCAAAGTTTCTGCATGGAAAAAGCAGATTTATCACATTCATGGCATCTTTGCAATGGCTCCAGAGCAACTTCTTATATATCTTACCCTAAATACAAAAAGAAAGCTGGAAAAATTAAAGGGATTGCAAAGTAAAACTACTGCATTTAATTTTCTCATGACTAATGCAATAGCAGCAGCATGAAAACTTGCCTCCTGCCCTAATCGTGGTTTCTCAGTCATCAGAATTCTAGTGGCGTCTTTCCATCTCTCTCCAGCTCTCAAAGGTAGATACACGACAATTCAGTAAACTAAACTGAAATGAAGGCTCAACAGAGCACAAAATTTGAGGTTAGTTGCAGCCTTTGAACCAGACCATTACGATATCTTGGATCAGTGAGTAGGAAAACAAGTTGGGATAGAGAAATGTCAAAGAGTAAAACTGTTAGGAAAAAAAAATACTTCAGAAACTATATACTTTGATTCCTCCCTGAAGATGACTCTGTTTGTGATACCATGCCAGAATCATCTTACACACCAGAGATCCATAAAGTCCTTGCAGATAGAATAGCAGCCACTGGTACCTCACTCTGGAGTGCATACAGTGAGCTTCATCACTCTTGACTCCCTATATCAAGAGCTGACTTGGACTATGAAACTTTAATGGTAACACAAATAACTTTCAATATAGCTGAGCTGATGGGTTTGTAGTGCTGAGGAGACACGTTTATTTTGATCATTTTATCTCCCCAGAGACAAACCCAAGAGTTTAGGAAAAGATGCAAACTTCACATCACATCTTCTAAATGGGTGAGCTGAAAGTTCCAGTGTTTGCCTGGGTACAAAACACAGAAGTTCAATTAATTTACGGAGCATTCCAATAGCTTGACAGTCAACCTCGCAGCAGCGTATTTCTGTATTTGTTGGGTTTGATTTTGGGGGTTTTGTTTGTTTGGGGTTTCGTTTGGGTGTCTGGGTTTTTTGTTTGTTTTCTGTTTGCCTGGTTTTGGTGGTTTGTTTGGACTTTTTTAGCAAACTGCAACATTGAACCTATAAAGTCATCCCCAGAAATAGCCTTATGAAAAGGTAGCAGAGACATTTGCTAAATCCACTTAAGATGAATATGCACTCACTCATGTATTAAAATGAATTATGAAACATCTGTAGTGATGCACGAGCAATGCTGTAATTCTTAGCTCAGTTGCACCCTGAAATAACTTGGCTGAAGTTTTTCCAATTATACAGCACTTGGACTCAACAATTAACTTCAGCCATTATGTGAAGTATCTGGTGTAACCTCACTGTAAATGAACAACTAATTTGTAACCGAAGCAAGAATGCATCCCTTGAAAAACGTTTCTTGGTATATATAGTATGGGGGGAAGAGACAACCTGAAGGCTATATGTGCCTCAGAAAGCCTCAAAAGATGGAAGACTTCAGATTTTACCTAAGGACCAGATCATCCATAACCACAAGTGATCATTGTCTTCCTATGGCTATTAATGTATGTAAAAATGCATAGGAAGATCTCCTACTGCAGCCCGATGTACCACTCCCACGTTGCTTTAACTGAGGTCTGAAATCTCGGTATCAATGCCAGAAAACCTTAAGAGAAGCAAAGTTTAAGTTCGCCCTGGGATGATCATGCAAAGGAACATCAGGAGCTGCACATGGGGAGCTCTCCCCATCACCTCAGCTCTCTAAATGGAGAAGGATGCTCTTCAGGACAGACAATCAGGAACTCATGAGCATTAAACTAATTTCAAGTATTTGAAAATGATAGTTTTAAATTAACATCCATTTCCTTCTGTACATTAACTATTGAACTGAGTAATTCCCTTCCTCAGTTCTCACGGGAAAGCTAGCACAAGTACACTTTGTCAATCACAACCCATCCGTCTGCAGCCCAAGGCTTCCCAAGGGGCACCTTAGCACATGAGCCTCTTAAAGCTGGACGGGCCATCAGCACACATACTGTTGAAAATCATCTTGCATTCAACCCTGAGAGGACAAGGTTCTAATAAATATTTCCAAACTCATTTCTCCAGTTCCACTCAATGTACTTTTGTTAGAAATATAAAAGACCAGAGAAAAAGTGGAGTTAAAAATAGCTACATGCAGAAAATGCTCATCTTGATCTACCCAGGTCAAGGATCCTGGAATGTAAATACAGTGCAGTAGGCAACTATACAGTAACAGACTTGAGAGTTTTCAAGTGGGTCTTTCTCTCCAGGAGAACTGCCTTTATATAAGTGGGAATGCCTTGGAAATACAGTGCCCTCAATTAGCAGGAGTACTCTCTGAGTGAATCTATTGAATCGAACCTAAGAACTGGAAGTCTGCTCTCTTCTCATGCTTATTCTCCAATCAGATAGTTATTCAGAAGAGGAGAATAACAAAGACAAATGTCAAGAGTTTTCATCAGATGAAATGCCTGATATGCCTTGATGAAGACCCCTGCCCCACCTGTGATCACACAGCCTGTCACCCCCCTTGCACAGGTCATTGTGTCAACCCAAATTGTCCTTCCCAAGAAAAACAATGCTAGGTATATATCTGGCAATGTATTTTAGGGTACTTAAAACAACTCAGAAGAGGAAAACCAAGCACCAAGTAGTTAACCAGAGATGAGTCAGCTGCTTCTTACAGATAGTTCACAGGGAAGCATTTGGCTTATTCTAAAATTTACTGTATTACTGTATTTCCAAAGACCTTAAGCAAATGGAAGAAAATACTCCCTCCCCCCCACCCCCCCAATTAATTTTTAATTTGTGGAACTCACTGTCACTGTGACGAGAGCCAAAAGTTTAGATGGAATCAGAAATCAACTGGACAAAATGAGAAATGTCTCATACTGTCAAGGAGGATAGTATGTGTGTACAGACAGGAGAGGGCAGGGTTTCAATTAACCCGCATGTGACAGGACAATGGTAATACAATGAGGAGTTAACACCACACCAAATCACTGGCATTCAAAATCCCAGTCCTGGTCCGTATATGAATTTGAACACACAGATACTCAATTTATATGATCCAAGTGTTTTCTCTGTTTTATGCTAGCTCAAAATTTGGTCCCTGAATTTTCCATCATGGAGAAGCCCTTGTATAGCCACAGAAGTACGACAGCATAGACAAGAAGAGCTCCTCAGCACCTCCTTTTGGTGCTGAAGCTTGCATCAGGTTGCAAACAAGAAGCAGTAGCAGAAGAACATGGATCCCAGTCCAAGGATTCTCAATCCAGTAATTTAGGCATAATAGCATGAAACTCTGAAGTGAATTCTGAGTGCAGCCACTGTGGTTAGAAGCAATCTTCTTTGTCATTCCCCTCTAATCAAATGTTTTACTTTGCAGAGACAAATTACGTTCCTAGCTTTTATTTACTCGCGGACTGCTGTGACCCAGCAATCAGCTCCAACACCCTTCCATCAGGTTTAAAATGCTGATGGCCAAATAACATGAGAGGTGATTCGTCTTTCAGATACATCAAGCTGCTTGTAATTGCCTGACTGCTTTCCACACACCAAGGAATGGCTGGCTTAGGGGTCTGATATTCAGAAGAAATAGGATTCTTCCAAGTGACATTTACGATACATTCACAGATGTCCCACCCTGGTATATGTGGGCTCTTCTTGATTTCATTGCACAGGGGAAGGTATGGAAGTCATTCCTCAATAGGCAGCGTCTCTATAAAATGTGAACAGGTTTCAGGAACAGTTAGATCCAACCAACTCTCCTGCTACCACCAGCTCAAGATGGTGGATCAGCCTCTTTTTACTCTCAGCCATGGTCAAACTGTTGTCTGACACTATGATTGACAGCACAGTGGATTGAAAACACATGGCCTCAAACTGGCCAAAATTTCCTTCAAATCTTATTTTATGAAGAAGCAGTTTTTCTACAAAAAGGTGAAAAATAATTCCAGTTTTGGTTGTTTTGTTGTTTGTTTTTTTTTTTTCTTCCAGTAAAAAATTGGTTAAGAGATAAAAAAATTATCAGTGAATTTGAGAGGGAAAAGGTGATTGTCAAAAATCTCAGTTCAACCCCTCCCTACTGCCATGGTGGGAGCACAACACAATTCATTGGGAGGTCTCAGCCCAGCAGGACTGGCTACTCATCACTACTATTACACTCCCCCAAACCTAAAGTCCCTCTTTCTGTCCCGGTTGCTCCTTCCACAATAGGAAGACAAAGCTGATACACAAAGATATGGATAGATACCTGTTCCAGCTGTTCGATGGACAAAGAAATCAGGCAGTTAATCAGGTGGCACAAACTTAACTTTTCTTTGGAGATATGGATGATAAAAACCAGCCTCGATCTCCATCCAAAAACTCAAACAACTGTAAGGGTTGAGGTATGACTTCCAAAGGATGCACGTCAGAGATGCAATGGATCAGCATGTGCATGTCCCCTTAAACTTCTGCAAGTGGAAAAACATAATACAGTCCAGCACTTATTCCTTTCTTTATTAGAAGTCAGTGCAGACCATATGTGCTCCAACTTTCTGGACTCAAAGACAGCCACCTGGCACCAACTCACTGCACCCAATTAGTGTGATGGATTGATTTCTCCAAGAGGCCAAATTAATGCAAAGCATTAGTGTTATCCAGCTTGTATCAGCATCTCACAGTTCGCAGAGCAGGCGACACCAGCCTGGCAACACTATAAAGATACAGAGAAAATGTGCATCCCTAATGATGGCTGGCTGGTCAAGCCAGGATTTGAAGAAACCTTGGGTGACTGCATGAGACCTCTGCTTAGGCAGGAAACTTCATTTAGCCCCTGTGGTCTGCAACTTTGCAACCTGCTAATAAGTCTTTTCATTAACCAGTTGCTCTTTGCCCAGTAAATCCCATGCTTTACATCACACTTCAACAGCTTGCCAAAAAGAACTTCGTTTCCTTCTCCCGTATATGCAGCGGCAATACCTTTCCCTTTCTCTCAGCATTGTAATAGGCAACCTCAGGGTCTCATGTTTTGTTCACATAAAGACTGCTTTCTGCATGCAAGAGAACTGGCTAAATTCATCTGCCAGCAGCAGTAACAGGGATCACACTTAAAGAGTCCCTTTACAAGTCACAAAGTCTTTTCAAACTAGAAGTACATCAACAGCACTTCAGGAACTCTCACTAGAAGGAGAAATAACCCTGGAGACCCAAACACTGCAACAGACTCAACACCTCTGGCTTCAGAAGTGAGGCAGAACCTCCCTTTTCTGTAAACCCAAGAGCAGATTTCTTTATCCCTTTGTAAAGCCAAAAGTGGAAGCAAACCACATGAAAAGTAGGTAATGCAGTAAAATGAAACTCTCATCCCTGCTCAAGTTTGTGGGCATTGCTGCAGTATACTTCATTGTATGAGAATAATAGACTCTTCTCATAGTACTTTGGCTGCCGCAGCCCTAGCTGGAGTACAAACCTGCACCAAGAGCCATAGAAAGAAAGAATAATGGAAAGAATAATGAAAATAAAGCATTATTTTTAAAAGCTGAAAAAAAATATCAATTTGAATACGGTATACATATTTATTTTAGTTTTAAACTGTGACAACTGTACCCGTGAGCCCCAGGCTCCCCAGGATATCTGCTCTGGTGTGATTTTGTAGCTAGCAGAGCATCAGAACAAACAGTGCAGGAAGCACCTTCGGAGGCACTCACTCAGTGCCTTGTTCCAAGAATCAATTCAAGGAAAGCAACAGGAGTATCAAAAGCCTAATTTACTGATAAATTGGCAAATTTTCCCCCCATGTTATCTTTATAGGACAAGAAAAGGGAAGAAAAATAGAAACAAATAAAACAATATTTCACAACTGGAATAATTTGCTCAGACAAATATCTTTGACAAGCAAAGCCATGCAAGACCAGCCAAGCAGTGATCACCAAGCCAAGCAGACCAACTGCTTACACGCACTGAATTGCCTGAGAAGATAAGGCAGGGGAAGGGAAGAAGTATCACCAGCAGCTGGAAAGGGGAAAAATACTGATGGTTTTATAACCCAGAAAAACACGAGAAAAGAAGCATTTACAAATTTATGCTTGGGTAAAGGTCATCAGGAATTACAACCCCATGTTTCCCCCTCTCTCCTGAGTTCTTTGCTAAAAAGGCATTTACAAACGTTGTAAGATGACTCCTTGCAGTTCTTTTTCATGGGTTTGCTCAAGGGCATGTTGGAGCAGCACCTCAGAGACATCTGTTGCTCTGGCTCCCTTTTCAAGCTTGCCAAGAGACATTAGCTGGATTGCTTTGCAAATAGAGACGGGAGGGTACAACCTGCAGTTATAACCTACAGAGCATCCCTTTCATAGGTAAAAATAGTAAAACCAGCCTGTGTGCAAGCTCCAGTCCCCACCTTTTTATAATATCATGTTATGGTAACACCTGGCCACTTCTGCTAATGCAATGTTCTTTGGCAAAATGGAAAACGCTGGTTTATTTGCAGGGATCATAAATTAGAAGGCTCTCATCTCCTGGAAACAGTGCATACCAAGAACAGTCATCATGGGAAAATCACCCAATGACTGCTTACAGAGCACTGCAAAAAACACAAGTTCATCCTTCTCCACAGCATCACATGCAGGAACATCTTTCAGATGCCAACTACTCAGCCCTCAGTTTGACACCACCAATACCATAGCTCTGGCTTCTCTAACAAGATGCCTGCATTTAGGGAAATCCTTCACATTTTAGGGGTCCCACTGGCACTGCCCAGTGCAGACGCTGCCTTCCAGAAACAGTCTGAGGCCACTGTGGTGACTTCCACTCTCACATGGGAAGACCCAATTAAAACTGGCTTTTGGAGGCAGCACTTAAATGACACTATCAAAGTGGTTTGGTGTGCCTGTCCATGAGATTGGGACTGTGTTGCTCAGCAGCCCGTGCCAGGAGCAGAATGAAGCAACCACGATGAGTGGTGAGGTGAGCCAGAGAGACAGAAAGGATGCAGACAAGCCTGCAGAGAGCGTGAGCAGGGACTGATGGAGTGCCAGATGGTTACAAAGCAAAGTTTTGCTTTCCTTTGTGACTAACAGCACTGACCTTTGAGCAGCTCCAGTATCAGTGGAGAACCTGGTTTTGTTCAGGGTCTTGTGGATTAATATTTGCTTTCTGGTCCTCCTGCACTGGTGCAATGTAATGATCCACAAGTCCCAGCTGTTGCAGTGGCCACAAGTGAGAGAAGTGAAGGAAGGCTCCCAGCCATTTATAGATTAAGCATTTATCTTGCAGTTTAGACCCAAACAAGCCATTTGGAAATGTGCCCCAGTGATTCTAGTACTCTATAGCCTCTGTCAAATGCCTCAGTGAGAAGCTGGGTGCCTATTTCCTATGGATGGGAAAGGTTTTTGCCTGCATATGTCTGTGCAAACAGGCATGGGATGACCCAGGCTGCCTAAAATAACTGCCTAAGCACTGGCAGTTAAAGGCAGATGTCTCTGATGAACTTGATACTGAATTTTTTGGAGGTCATGGGAAAGCCCCTGCTTGAGGCTTTAGCAACTGTGACCCTGGGCCACGTGTATTATGAAAGAATACTACTGATTCAAAAAGTAAGTTTAGCATTTAAAGGGATTTGCAGGGAGCCAGTGGGGAATACACCACTGTTTCTCATGCACACAGCAAACATCATTTCCACCTTGCAATTCTCTAGCACAAGTATTCCCAAAGCTTCATCCCCTTTCCCAGGAAAGGCAAAGAGCAGAGCATTAGAACAGGATCCTGTACACAAAAAAACCCAGGCAAAACTTCCAGCTTCTACCTCCACATTCATGCACTAACACCCCCACTTGCAATCTATAAAATTACAGCTATATGATTACAGCACCGGTAATGATATAAATAGAGGGTGATGAGCACAGATGACGAGAAAAATAAACGTCAGGGATTAATCATCTGTCAGGTGTTGTATTAGCAGATGGTGGCCAACAGCAGCAAAGAAGCCCGCAGCCACCCTGGATGGCTTTTCCCCATTCCCATCTCAAGCTCTAAATCTGCAGTAGTAGTTTCCACTTCCTGAACAGATCTCCAGTATTGGCATGGTGGTGCTTCCAGTCCACACTATCCACAGATGAAGCTGCTGCCTGATCTCAGCTACACCAGAGCAACATGCCACTAGACCCCATTGCCTCGCTGTACAGGAGGGATGCATCCTGACCCTCATGCAGAGCTTTAAAGTCAGGTGCTGTGCAGTGACCTACATCAACCCCATAGACAGGCTGCTTAGAGCTAAATGAAAGGCCTAAAAACTTGAAGATTTGGAGGATTACAAGGGAGATGAAGCTGAGTCAGGTCCTAATCCTAAGTATTTGCCTGATTCTGTGCGCTGAAATGAGATCTCTGTGACACCACATACTGCAAGTTTTGTGGTCTGTATTTGTTCATAACCTTGCAGTGTTGGCCACCTCAGCCCCTTTCCTTCTCATAAATTTCACCGCTAGAGCCTGGAAGACTACGATTATGAGCAGAACACCCTGATTTGGCCCTTTGGATTTAGTATTATCTTGAAATAGAGATTTGTACACACAAATTCTCCCTTTCCCTATTGCTTTGACAATAGAGCTCCATCATGCCAAAAGTCAAAGTAACAAAAACCCCCAACTGCTGAGTAAGGTCAAAGCAAATAAAAAGAAGTTGCTTTTCCACAGCACCTTCTTGACTAGGTATGTGTCAAAACATCTTAATGAGGAAAATCAAAACCTAAAGCTGCATCCCAGAGGTGCCAGTGAAATATCAACTGCTCAAAACACATAGAACTGGATGTATTTATTGGCCATCAGAACTGTTCCAGTAATACAATGGGTCTATAAAGAAGATGAAGCTCATCTGTAAAAATTACTTGTACCATGTTGGAAATCCTCATAAGATTAGCAGAGCAGCAATGCACCTTGGTCAGCATAGGTAAGGTGTGGTGACCGTGAACCAGCCTGTACTTGCTGCTGAGCCCCGGTTCTCACAGCCTGTCTCCAGCCAGGACAAAGCCCGGTGGTGTGGCTCTGATGGCATTTCACAGCTACACCACATGGCATAAGCAGCCCTGACTGGCACCATGCAGTGATCAAACAGTCCTCGGCCTGATAAAATGTCTTTAAATATCTCAATTAGACTCTCTGTCCCTCTGTTTAGTCACACAAATATCACAGGACAGGAAAATGCAAGTCGGCAGCATAAAGAAGGAGGAAGCTCAAGGGAAGAAGTCAGCCATAAGCCGCCCAACTAAGGTCAAGGAATTCAGAAGTCTGAAATTTGGCTTAAACATCCCATTTCCATGAGAAAAGGAATATTCATGCTCTGAAGGTTCAATTACTGACAGGACAGCATCAATGCTGGAAAAGAACTTAGATTCCCCAAAAAGTCAGGAAACCTGAACTCTGGTTTAAAGACTAATCCACCACCATCACATTGTAAGACCCTGATGAAAGCTGTACAGGGCTTTAAGGCTTTCAAGGGAAATTTTAGAGCACCAGCATTTCATGGATCAGACAATCCAATTTAAGGGTTTGCCTATGCTGGGAAGTTTGCTGCTTTTACTTGCCTGCGGTGGTTAAAATGGTGTCCTGCTCACTCAGCCACATGCCTCAATATGGGTGCAGTTATGCATGTAACATTAATTGCATTTGTATAGCTTATTCGCTTCTGTAAGCAAAATAAACTGTACCAAATACAACAGTATTTCCCTTAGCCCCGCACATGGATACAGAAAATAAAATCACATCTCTGACAACATGGTTATTTATCAGTTTGTTTTCCAGTGTCGGCAAATACCTGAACACTTACGGAGATAGGAGGTGAGCAAAGAACTCAAGAGAAGATGACATAGCTCACCTCCCAGTTTGTATGGATTTACTGGTGCCTTAGCAGTGATGTTTCACAGTATATTTTCTCCCAGGAAAGGAGGAAATGGACTGACAACCCACTATGCATTCACCCTGTACTGTACCACCTCCAAATTAGCTCTACATGGGAATAAATGCTCTCCTAAAGCAAATAAAACTTTTCCTCATAGCACAGCAAGTTTTTTTCTGACTCAAGATTCTACCATTTTGAACGTAAACTTCTCCCCTTACACCAATTTCTTAACACTAATAGTGTGATACACAGGCACAAAAGAGGATTCCTGATAACTGCTCCTCTTCATGCAGCTTTGAACCTTGGTCAGAACGTGGTGTTAACAGAGCCCAAGATAACAATTAATTTGAGCCATTTCCACATCAGAACACTTAGTTTCTTATGGTGCAAACTGGAAGGGTCATTTTCAAGTCCTTTCTCTTCCAGCTACTGTTTGGAAACAGCTTTGAATTGCCCCAGTGTTTTCCCCTACAATGCCTTCAAACTGAGCAATACCATCTTTTCCAGTCTGACCCAACGTTCTGCTCAGAAATGTCAAATGAAAGGAAAACTTGAAGAGGAAATAAATATTCCAAAGGCAATCCTTGACTTAGTATCTGGAACTTGCTTTTTTACTTGCCTGTTAGTCTATCCAAACAGATCCATGATATTTCTTTGCCCAGTGTGGTTTCATGGATTCATGCAAACCACTCCCCTGCCCTTGTCTTTCCCCAGGGAAACCCAGCCAGCAGATGACACATAACCTCCAAAGCAGCATCCTGCTTTGCTTTTCCCTTTGTTGTTCAAGCTGCCCTGTACATTTCTGGAGGCATCCAGAACACCCTTTTTATTAGATAATGGAATTAGACACTTGGATCTGGAGCACTATCATTAGTCTGCCCTTTAACATCAGTTAGGAAACACACTTTATATAAATGTGATGCAGGGACTCAGATCATGGCTCAGTGTTGGGATGAGCTCAAGTAGTGCAAAAAGCATCTGAATCGCCTGAGTGCCCAAGTCCCGCTTGTCCCACAGAGCTGTACTTGCACGCAGTTTCTGCCCTCCTTGTGTTCACCCCCTGGTCCTTTCTTCCTCCAGCTGCAAGCTCAGTATCTACAAGTCACAAAGAGCCAGACGGTTGGTCTTTGAAAGCTCTTCCGAGCACACATCTCCGCAGAACAGCAGGGAACACTGGTCCTCTAGGAGGGATTTTCCAACATTCCCCTTCATCATCAATCCTGGAGCTCTTCTCCAGGGTTGACTCACAATGTCCACAAAGCTGGGCTGGGATAGCAGCAGAGCACCCTAGCACAGCCCAAAGGGCTAATTCAAAGTTTGTACAACTAGTGCTTCATCCAAATTAGCTTAAACTTCCTCTGTGGTTTCTCCTTCCAACCCATCTGCTCTTGGATAAATGAGATTCTTCTTATCTAGGAACCCATTTCCACATGTGGTTTCATTAGGCTGGTGGATGAGGTTTTCTTATCCTCTGCAACCTGCCAGAGTGGTGGAACAGAACTGATACATGAATAACGGATGATCAGGGAGAGAAAAAAAATAGAAAACCAAGGCTCACTTATCCTTGGGTTTTGGTATTATTGAAGTAGGTTTTCATTAGCTGATAAACACTGTGACGGTGCAATTACTCCAAGAGAAATCATCATGCAGAACAAATCAGTGTATGCACAAGGCTGTCTCCATTCTCCAGCCTCCAAGGGGACCACTTCCCTCATGGATCAATACATAGGGGAAGGCAACGCTAATTCTTCTTACTAATACTTTGCCTTTCATCTGAGATTTTCAAAGCACTCAACACTGAGCATTTTGTTTTGTTAATGTTTAGAGGACCCAGGAGAGTGGAGGGCCTCACTGCCTTAGGAAATTGATTCACTCAAAGCAGCAGCATCCCTTCCACTGAAGACTGTGGTCTAAACTGGACTGGACAAATAAGGAAACCAAGGCAAAGGAACTTGTATATAATTACCCACTGAGACAATTATGAAGACAATTCTCTTTCCCTGTGTCTCAGTCTTACTCACTGAGACATTGCAGCCAAACTCCCCACATCAGAGGCACGATATCCCCATGCAACAGACCGGAGAAGCCAAAGGAACTTTGATTTGCAGGATGCAGAAATCGAAGAACAGAGATGTATTTCTCTGGCCCCTAAAAAAGGCTTCCACATAGCCCCCGATAAGCTAAGGCTCAAACACCTGCACAGAGAAAGATCCACCATAAATGCCAGGAAGCAAAATGTGTGAAAAAATGTATATGTGAACAACAGCCACTTCTCTTTTCAATTTCAGTATTTTTTTTGCAAAGCAAAATGCATTGTATATTACTTGGATCTATGAATAATTTATGTACTGAAAGAAAGAAGGGAAGGTCTTACAAATTTAAGTACCATAATGCCTACATACACCTATTTATGTAAAGAAATATATGCATGCACAATACTCTGCTATTCTGGCACGCGGTTTTCTTCAGAGAACTCATTTCTTCCCCCTCTCCTCTCCTCCTTTGCAGGATCACAATAATGAAGTTAGGTCTGGCAACATTAGAGAAGCACTTATTTAATCCACCCTTTCAAATTCAACTGATATCTGCCCAGATAATATTAAGAGAGCAGCTGAGGCCCCTTTGTCAGCAGCCTTGAAGGAGTTATAAGCAAGAAGATAATAAGAAATCTTATTACCAGCTTGGAGATGAGAGAAAGAGAGAAAATAGGGATTTGGATAGACATATAAGCCAAAATCAACCTTAGGCAAACACATGTGAACAGGGCTTTCAAATGCAATACATCAGGAGAGCCCTATAATAGGGTTTTAAACATGTACAACACACCTAACCAATTAAAAAGGCTTTTTATCAGATGTCAGGCAGCTCTGTGTCTGTCAGGACGCAGAAGTAAATGCTTATCCTCAGCTGAAAAAAATAACTTGCCTTCTATTTCAAGTCCAGGGCATGAATTTTCCTCTGTTCTCTCCCCTTCTACAGCATCAGTGAACAAAAATGGCATTCTTGGTTTACAGAGGATGCCTTTATAGATCTCTTTAGAAACACAGAAACCCTCCACATATATCTGGAGATGCCATCTGAATCTCAAAATGCATCCCCAAAGATGATTTCAGTAACAAGATGCTTCTGAAATAAGCTATCTTGAAGAGTAATAGCACGACATACTTGCTTGCAAAGTAACAGAATTCACCTTATTTCTTGGAATTCCTTGAGAACCAGAGACATGGCACATTTTTACAAATTATTTACATATTATTTCTCATAGAATACTGTTTTTTAACACATTTTGACCAATTGGCATTTTTATACTTGAAGCTGGATATCACTTCAAAAACTATAAAGGTTTTGTAGCCCTGTGAAGAAGAGACAGCCATATAAAGAAACCAGAAACAACAGTCTGATCCGAATGACACACACTAACCCTTATGGCAACTATAATGTCTGAATTGGTAATTCCTTCACCTCTGCCCTCTTTCCTTAAAATAGAACTGGCTTTCAATCACTCATCTCCTTGCAGAGCTCCAATACACCACTGTTTAAGCTAGCACAAGATGGGGGAGCAACTTTTGCTGGTGGTGATGGGTCCTTGTGCCTTCACTATACTTTCAAAGCCAAGGTTAAGCAATGCTTTGGGGAAAACATTTTCAGTGATCTTTGTCTGAAAAGCAAAAGGCAGAAGGGGACATCCCACTATTAACAGATAGCCCTCAGTAGCAGATCTTCACAAAGGGAAGTCTGTATCGTCTCCCAGTCTGGGGGCTTGGAAGCCTGAGACACCATGGAGATGGTCTGCCAAGGGGCACTCACAGTGCCTCTGCTCCTTCTGATGTATTAATAAACTCTATGCACACTGACTCAGCTGGAAAATACGATGTCTCTAAAGCCTGATGATAGCTGGTTTATGGCCCAGAAAGGTAACACCAGTTGAGCATATTTCTGAGCATGTTTCTAAAACCAAAGTTATATTTAAGTGCTCATATGTTACAGCTGATCTCTGCCTAGAAGATAAAGTCTATTGTGCTTTGCAGCGTCCCACTGGAGACAGAAACTTACCTTAAACACTTGCATGTGGGGTGGTGTTTTTCTTTGTTTCAGTTTGGTTTTTAACCTCACAAACAGAGTAAGGAGCATTTTATGTTGGCCCAAATACTTGCTTCATATGACCCATTTCTGCGCACAAACAACATTTACAGGTCACCAACCTGAGCCTTGCAGCGAGGACAGCCCAGAACCATGCAGTAACATCCTACCCTTATGCCTGACCACTGAGAGTCTGAAGCCACTTTGTCACCACAGATTTTGGTGCAGAATGACCAACAGTTATACTAACTGCAGATGAAACATACAGTCAGCACACAGGACATGGACCATCTGACCTGCTGGCATGACCAGCGCGGATTTGAGGATTCTTCATCAACTTGTGCCATCCTCACTTGAAGAATCTCAACCTAGCCAATATCAGTTATCCATCTCCAACACAGGATGTAATACCAATAAAACATAAAGGGGAAGAATAGCCTCCTTTACTGCTCTGACAAAGATTAACTACAAGCAGTAACTCTCACAATATGAGCTCACCCCTTCACCTTAACCTAGCCTGACCTAGGAGAAGGTGTGGACTGCTGAAGATAATGCTGGATCTGCTCTGCATCAGGTTTGGGATTTCAACAACAAATGAATCAAGTCTGCAACTATGGACTGAGACTGTAGGTCTATTAGGCAATGCTAATATGATCCTTACAGGGACTGCTCTGCAATCCCATGGTGTTTCGAGTTCCTGTGCAAGACCTAACCTGTATGGTCACATCTTTGCCTGGGACACACTTGGGAGCTGTACTTAGTTCAGCCCTGTGCCTAAACAAAATTAAAAGCTTCTTAAGGCTCCAGGCTGCCAAGACAAAGGAAAGGTCAGTTGAACAGCACGATTACCTGCAGACCCAGGGGGAAGGAGGTTTTCTTTTACTCTCATAACTGAAAGTCTACAACTCTGTGTGATACCAAAGAGCTCCTTCACCTCTCTGTGTTTTGCCCATCGCTGCAAGTTATCCCTCCCACCCTCGTGGTTCTCTGCCATAGGCACTGTGTCAGCAAGGCACTTCTCCAGCCTTGAGGATCTATTTCTCCTCTTCAGTTAAGGAGCACCAACTTGAAGAGCTGACAGCTTACGGTAATGGTGGATGCCTCCTGTCTTCACACATCCATCCACAGACCATGCCTTGCCAGCCCCCAGTAAGCACTTCAAGAGTTGTTTCCCAGGACCAGGGGGAGGGAAAGAGCTGTGTGGTTCTTTTCCAGTAATCACACTCACTTCCTGCAAGTGGATGTTTCTGAATGGTATTTGAGAAGTTACCGCATTCACTGACACGTTTGCACACTCTTCTGATGACATCTAAAGATGCAAACAGATGATGGCCATCAAAGCCAGGCTGCATTTCAGTCTATGTGCATCAGATTCGAAAGGGCAGACGATATTTGAGCACAGCTCAGGGTACTGCCCTAGATGCTTCGAGCCTACCTTATCCTGCTGGAGGCTTCGATACCTGCCTGACTTTGCATATCCTGGTTTTGGTTTCCGCAGAAATTCATCAAGATGCCCATGTGCCCATCCTAACGGGAGCCTTCCTGACTATCTCTGAATTAAATCTAATCACCAGCTCATTGCCTAAACTTGGTTAGTGTCTGTGAGTGGCAGGAAACAAGGAACATTCTATAACACTGAGATCTGAACCAGGCTTGATAGAACTTGATAAAAATTATCTCTGTAAATAAGTGTACTGATGGTGTCTGAAAACAAACAGAGTGAAACAGCCTGTCCACAGCTCTCTGCCTTTTTTCTGCCTCTGGGCCTGTATAAAGCTCTCTATACACCCTAAGATTATAGTTAGAGCTTTTTATCCAGAAATCTTTAGATGGATGATAAAATCAATCCAGGAGATACAGAAGAAAAGACAAGGCATAGGGAAAAGAAGCAAACACATCAGTGGAGCAGCCCAGATAAAGCATCCAGAGCAACACTGGATTGCAAACCCACGCCCGTACCACTGAAGCATCCAGGGAAGCTCAACGAACGCCTGATACCAAAGAATACCCTGAGCAGTTGTATATTTTGTCCTTAACAGTGGGGACAACATTTGGAAATTGCT
Organism: Psilopsiagon aurifrons; assembly: GCA_025447955.1. NCBI lineage: Eukaryota > Metazoa > Chordata > Aves > Psittaciformes > Psittacidae > Psilopsiagon > Psilopsiagon aurifrons. The sequence continues at coordinate 21,195 of JAOEHY010035497.1, read as the reverse complement.
TCCACATAATGGGAAGTCATCACACCTCCATCTTCACAGAAGGCACTCAGCCCTTTGCATGCTACTTGTCTCGCCTCCAGAGCTGTCTGGAGGTGTCCAGATGAGAATGCAGCTGGAAAAAGCAAGAAACACATCATCAGATTTGCTGTTCTGGAGCGTGGTTGTTTGCAGAGCTGAACTATTTTTGGCCATACACATAAAATGCAATTTAGATCTTCCTCAGTTTTTTTAACCAGAGAACTTACTTTCATATTCTGACTAGCCCTGTATTTTCAGGGAGGCTCATGTTAGTTTGGGGTATAAAATACTGATTATCAGCTGCTTCTTTCACAAGAACAACCACCTACCCTGCTTCCCCAGTCTATTTTATCACTAGATCCCTGGGAAAAGCAAGATTGCTTTGTACAAGGCTTGCTACGGCAGGAAACACAGTAGCGCATAAGTCTTGTCATGACACCAACTAAAACTGCTGCCAGAGTTAAACTTGCAATCTCTCCACGTGCTTGAGCTTAGGAGTGATGCCTGGAAATGAAGCAAGGAGTGTCTGGTTTTGCTGTGCAATGGCTGGGAAAGAAAGCTACAAGCTTCTTTACAAGCCCAGCCCTCATTCAACTGAAAAGATTAAAGCAAAATCAAGAGCAAGCCATTCTCAAGCAGAAAGAGCATGCAAGCAAGCAGCCTGCACGCAAAACCAGACAGTTGAAGAAGCAATGACTTTAGTTTCCTCCTAGAAAGCAGACTGGAGAGTTAGACATAGATGGGTCCTGCAAAACTTTGGAGAATATAATTTCCCACTTGATCAGCATCCTTTCCCACACACTTTCCATAGCAGACATTAAAAGCAGCTTTCAGATCACTGTAACACATTGGGGAGGAGCTCAACAGAAATGCTCCCATCCAGATGGCAGACTCCCACACCTGGTATCGAGGTAGAGCTGTAGAAAGCCATGGAAGCGAAAAACCTTTTGTACAACACACTGTCTGGGGAGAGCTACAGCACCTTACAGTGACACTGCTTCACAGGGTACCTAATGAAGCCCAGGCAGGACGTTGGCGTTCTGCTCCAAACTCATTCTCTGTGCCAGTGCTATGAAGATAGAATCAAAACCAATAAGCACGGCTGTTACACCTCTTTAGCATAAGGCATGCCCACTGCATTTGGTGGGCTGTGCCTCCAGTTCATTTGGCACTAGGAAGCCTGACTCCTGAGCGGATGAAAATAAGAAAGGCATCTCATGCACCTCAGTGAGAACTTCATGGACCTTCTCCCCACTTTTACAACTCCTTCAAACCACATCAAGCAACGCATCTCTGGCTTCTAGAAAGTGCCACGTGTCATAGGTCACAGCACTCAAGTGTTCATTTTGCCTTGACTGCAAGTAGAAAACAAGGATAAACTGAACTCATGATTACCATGACCATTAAAGCATCTGACATTATCCCAAATGAGAAGACTAAACCACCACAAATAAAAACTTCACTAGAAAACAGGAAACATCCAGCCACAGCCCATGATGAATGACTGGTAGCAATCTGTGGTCTGACAGACGTTTCCATCCTAGCAGCAACCATTGCTTTTACCTCTTTGAAATGTATCACACAAAACCCACAACACTCTGGAAAGTTTTATAAATGGGGAAAGCATAATTGAAATAATTCATCCAGAGTCTTGGAGTAGTATCTCAACTGGACTGCAATACAAACAATTCTTCCCCAACCCTCCTCCACAAACATGAGCTCATACTTGGTTGCTGAGGATTCAATAACAACTAATTTTTGCACCACAAAAACCTAGCTGTCTCTGCTGACAGAGTTCCCATTTTGCAAACGATATTATTGTTGCAGGAACACAAAGAAAAATATCCAACGACAAATTAAACAGATTCTACCAAGTGCCTCAGCTCTGTACAAAGAGCACATGTTAAAACCTTCAAGTGGTGTCAAAATATCTCTCTCGAAAGTGGCAGGTTTTGAATGGTTTGGTAATTAAAACCTCTGAAGATCTTTGGCTTTAGTTCAGCGCACTTCACATTCACAGAAAGGCTTATTTCTTCCCTCCATAGTGTCAGATACTGATTCACAACAGACTTAAAAAGCCAGTCAGCCAGCAACTTCTGTAAGAGAACGGCAAGAGCCAACAATGCTGGAATCCCGGCATCTGCCGAGACTGTTCACATATCATCAGACTGCCTGGGTAATAAAGAGACAAAAACTTGCAAAATCACATAAAACCACAACCAGCATTCACACCTTGTGGATGAGGGAAGGGTTTCTTCCCAGAGATGCTGCCAAGTGGGGAATGAGCTAACCAGCACTTCTCGGATGAATTTCCAAGTGTCTATCTCTGCTATAGCCACTATGCCCTTTATCAGGTCAGTCTCTAATGGAGTAGCAAACCGTCTCATGGCAGAAGCTCAAAGATCACTATTCCCTTGATCTCTTTTCAGGCCTCAGTACTACCACATCATCCTCTTCACTGAATTAGAAAGAAGGCCCAAACATACATGCAAAATCTTAGGCAGCCCAACCCACTTTATCTTGAGGTGCATCACACAATCACTCAGAAACATCTGGAACATCAATTTTCAGCATGAGTATCACACACTTTCTCACCATGCGTAAGTGCCAGGGTCACTGAGTGTGTATAGCAGAGCCACTGTCTCCCTGAAGCTATTCCAATTCAGCCACATGGTGAGGTTGTGGTTATGTGCAAGGCAATAGCTTGGGCCTGGATGCTTTTAGCCAATCTTGAGTAGGTGAGAAAGCAAGCTGTTCTGTAGGAACTTCAGGGCTCAAAATGTGAATTTAGCAGGCACAGAAAAACACCCAGAAGTGGGAGAAACCACAATGCTCCAATTCACTTAGCAGCAGAGAAAGAAGATGACCCCTCTGTCCCAGCAGCTGGAGAGCAAGCATGTCACAGAGATATTAAACACAACCCCAAGGGGAAGAGCAAATGAAAAGCAGAAGAAGCTCAAGCAGGACATGGAAGGATCCAAAACCCAACCACCTCAGGAGCCAGGTAGTGCCCAGAGGGAGCTCTGTTTTGAGCATACTGAATAGGAGGCTCCAAAGCTGTCATTCTTTGGCTGAACTCCATCACTATTTTAGGAGGAGATCTGGGTATATTCCTTCCAGGATATACTGAGCATACTGAAACACGCAAACTCCCCCATAAAAATGTTACAGATCAAGAAGAAAACCAAGTCCTCTTTTTACACCAAAAATATTTCACACAAAAGCCATGTTAGCAATTACATTTTTTCCCTAAAGTGGCACACACCAAGGGTTAGTCATATACCTCCCATTGACTCTAATGAGAGCCTTATGGTTAGAACAGCAAACAGCTTTTTCCAGAACATGGTGGGTGGAAGTAATTTCTATTTTAATAGGCCAAGAGTAGCGAGAAAGACAGAAAACCAGAGAAAAAAAAATATCCCCCTTGCATGCTTTCAAGTGGAAGAGATATGACATAAGCATTCTCTGCCTCATTTCAGGGACTTAAAACTACAAAGTTCATACAACTTTGCTACAAGGCAAGAAACTACTTTTCAGAAGAGATGGTGTTTGCTTGACTTGCTTTTTCCTATAGATTGGACTTCCATAAGGAAAGGATAACACCAAGACACGATAAGAGTGGTAAAGCACTGGAATGGGTTGCCCAAAGATGTTGTGACTGCTCCATCCCTGGCGGCCTTCGAGGCTGGGTTGGACAGAGCCTTGGGTGACATGGTTTAGTGTGAGGTGACCCTGCCCATGTCAGGGGGTTTGGAATTGGATGATCTTAAGGCTCTTTCCAACCCTAACTATTCTATGATTCTATGATAAATACAACTCTGATTTGAAAAAGATCATGCAGAAAAAGATACATATTGTTAGTGGTTCAAGGCTGGCATATCCATATTATCAGAACTAAAGAGATGGAGAAGTCTTCTCAAAAGAGCCACAATGTTTCAAGCAGACTTGAATTCTGAAATAGAAACTCACCCCCTCGAACCTATACTTAGAAAGAAAATCCTTAAAAAGTACAGTCTGAGATTTCATTTAGGAAAACTGAAAACAGCTTTGTAATGGAGGAGTTTCAAAACATTTCTGAAGCGCCTTAAAATGCCTAAATCTCAGCTGTTTTCAAGCTGACGAGCTGGGCAACAGACATGAGAACTACGTTCTGAAGGGTATTTTAAAGCAGAGGAGCACACACCTTTGGGCAGGAACGTGGGAAGCCCTGCAAATCCCATCTCCAGAGCAGCACACACAGTGCAAGCTTGGAAGCCCGGACGGCAGTAAAGCATGAAGGCAGATCAGCTTCTGGCTTCTTTTATTTGACAGTTCCGTTATTCCACAGGGCCTATTAACAGTAACCTGAGTATTTGCATAAGGTTTCAAAACTCTGTATAAACATCAATTAATTCTCTCAACATATTTTGTAAGGTAAGCGAATGAGTGTTATCATTTCCATTCCATAGGTGAGAAAGGTAAAATACATAGAAGAAATTAAAGCCAGCATTTTTCAAGAGAACAGAACAAACTCATATTTCTGCTTGGCTGAAAAGCCAGCTTGGAGATACCCACAGACACACTTTTCTGAACACACAGAACTAGACAAACTGGAGGCACAGCTCACGGGTGCTTCACCATGCTCAGGCACCTCACTCAACGACATGCAGCCATTGAGCTGCTAAGGCACAGGAATTCCGTGCAGCACTCAAACTCCCATTGACCTCAACTCAGATTTTTAACCAACATAACACAGAGGTGGAGGTGTGAGTACAAGTAAGTTCCTGCAGTTTTCACAGAGAAAGGCTCAACTTTTCTGTCCAAGAGAAAAACTGCAATGGGAACTCATGTCTTCCCAGACATCAAGGATTACACATTAGAGAGAACCTTATAAATGCATCCCAACAGGAAAATACTCAGCTGGATGCATTAACTGTGTAGATAAAGTCAATGATTCTCAGTCCCATATCATAAAAATGAGCTTTCTTAGCTTCAGTGCTCACAGGAACTCGAAGGATTTTAAATGCTTTGTCAGTGACTACCTAAGGAAGGCACTATCAGATTGAGGGGAGCATCCCAAAAGCACAACAGAGATCTCATTCTCCAAACTATTACGACTTGCACGTCTGGTTAGATATTCAAGTATCTGCAGGAGCAGCATGTGTACACCTTCATGCAGAGGGTTTTCTGCTCAATACCAAACTTCTCACCATACCTGACACTCATGTCCATGTGACAGAGCTAAATTCTGCTTATCTGATGGCAGTAGGCAAGAAGCTGTTTGGTGAGAACAGCAAGAGGTCTGTCACAGGATCCTTCTTCAAGAAGATACTGAATAAGCACCACTCCAACGCTCCCTGTAAACAGTTCAATCCTTAAATCCAAAAGGTCACATCCATTGGTAGACCACTTATAGCTGGGATGGGAGGTTTGATTTTCACCCAGCAGTACTCTTCATGACAGAACACAGTGGTTGCTTCTTCGCCAGTGCCAGGGAGCTCATTCATCTTTTGCTGAACACAGCAGAGCTGGTCATTTGATTTCATTTGAAAAGAATTTGGTTTGAATGCATATGTCAAGGGCAGTTGAGTATTGGGCTGGACATTTTATGATCCTGCTCTTATAAATCCAAGTAAACATCACATCTGCTAGAAAAATGGATTAGTTCTTAAAAAGCACAAATATGAGCAAACTTGAATATTTCTTTATTTTTTTGAAGACCTTTAAGAAAGGGACATGTCCAAAAGTCACTAATATCTGGGAGGATAAGACCCCCAAATGAACAGCACATCAGGAGCAGCATAGGCTAATTTATAGGAGCCAAAAACCTTTTGTATAGAGTATACTGAGCTGTGAAACAGGTTTGACCCTGGGCCAAGTCGTGTTTCTTAAGCTGGTGTGTGATTATCCAGCATGACTTTGCATTATAACGCACAAGGGCGCTGGTAGGGAGCTGCAGGTAGCTGATCTACGGTAGGAAGCTGCAGAGAAATCACAGGTGAAAAGCCAAAAGCTGAGTATTTTTAACACAGGAAAAGAATCCACATTTGCTTTTCAATTACAGAAAGTGTTGAGTTAGGCCAAAGTTTTTAATTGTGGGGACAGGGAAGAGTAAATTAATTCTTACTTGATTTATACTAAGCAAGAATCTAGTCCCTTATATGCTTTTCCTGCTGAAGGATAAACGGATTAGATACATTAAATTGATGACAATGCCACTTCATCTTCAGTCAAGATGCAAAGTAATAAACATGCAATTGCTGTCAGAAGCACATGGAGGAAAAGCTGGATTTTCATAAATCTCAGCTGTTGCTCAGGCAACAGCCACTTCTAAACAGCTAACATGCAGAGAGCAGGCTCACAAACCTAGCCCGTAGTATCTCTGTGACTCAGTTTACTTGCTGCAGGGACAAGAACAGCAGAGTAAGGAAAAGCAGCATGTGCTTCATGGTCCCTGCATGAGGAAAACCTCCCTGGGGTTACTAGAAAAGCCGATGTAGCCCAGGGAGAAAGTTTTGCTGTTCACTGCATAAGCAAGAAAGTCTTGGATCTATTCTGCTACCCTTGCTGGGTATGCGCCTGATGCAGCAGGGCTGCAGGGATGAAGACCTGCCCTGCAGTTGTGCTGTATCCTTATGCAGTTGTTAAAGAACAGCCCTGCCAAATTCAAGTACTAACAGACCTGAAGCAAAACTTCTCCTTATCCCCACGGCTACAGAAGCCCAAGACCCAGAAAGCAGCTAAAAGGCAAAGGGACAGTCTGCATTCCCTGTTTCCTCGCCTCCCCCTGTATAGCAGTGCATCATTTCTGTCCTTTGAACACATTAGCTTGGCTATTTAATTTTAACTCCCTCTGTTTCTTGCTGCCCATGGAGAAGCTACTGGTTCTCTGCCAACCTGTTCCTGCTCACCTGATCCTATTATTTCAGCTCATTCTGACTGCCTGTGTGGGAAGAAGTGCTTAGTAAATGAGTGCAAAATGCGTTACTAACAGATTTTTCCTTACATTTTCTAGCAAGGTGGTACATGAATGACAGTGCATTTCAACTTTTCTTGCTGAGCAGCTTGAATATAGCCTCCGAGTAGTTTGGGATGGAAACCTGGTAACAAAGCTGTTTCAGTTTGCTCTGCTCTCAAAGCAAAGAGCTGAATTTCTTCACATTTAAGTATCATGCAAGAATTACCTTTTTTGGGAAAGATCCCTTAATGCCCATTGAAATATAAGTGGCCTGCTTCGCATACTGTAACAACAAAACCATCTCATTTTATTTCTCTCCTCTGATCAAAGAACACTGAAGGTTTTCAGATTTGGATGCCATTAAACCCTGTATTTTCCACTAGTCAGCAAAAGGTGAATGAATAACTGAATGGGGCAATAGCGCATAAATGATTTTTAGATGTCAAATCCCACTGGTCTGAGACACAGAAACTGAGTGACCTTATGCAAGGGCTGTGCTTTCAAAAATGGGAATAGAAGCTCTAAATAACATTTGAGGAAGAAGGAAATAGAATCACAGACAAAGAAATAAAAGGAATAAGTGGCAGTCTTGTCACAGGTGAGATCACAGTAGGTATGCAAACCAGCCTTGGGGCTGAGGAGTGTGGGCAGAAAGAGAAAGGGATCCAAATGTGAAGCCAAAGCCAAAACACCCAACAAACGTTGCTCTGATTTACCTATGCAATAGCACTCCAGTTACCTGGAGTGACCCTACGGAAGGAGCCCAGCAGCAGCAAGGGTTATGGGGAGATGCTGTGGCCAAATTGTCACAGAAATACAGCATATTTTACCAGGTTAGAAAAAGGACAAGAGAGTTCCCTCCATCCGTAACAGTAAAGCAGCAGCCTCCCTACTGACCCTGCAGAGATAAAAAGGCAGAAAGACAGGAGGGTTTAGCTGAAATTAAATAAACAGTGGATTAGCATGGGATTTTTATCCTTGACCTGTCTTTCTCTATTGCAGACAGCTTACACCCAAACACATTGACAAAAGAGAAACTGGCAGACAAGTGATACAGTTTCAGCTTGGCACAATCAGAGGAAGGAAGTTATCTGGGCTTTTCTGTACACAAGGTAAAATCCGCTTCCTGTGGTCATAGCAAAGCTTCTCCTTCCTGGTCTCCCAAAACCACTTAGCAGTATTCAACACAGCAATACCGAGTCCTGTACAATTCCAATGCTTCCAATTCCTCAGGAATAAATAAGAAACTAAACTATTTATTTATTTATTTTAAAATTCACATACAAGATTTAAATTAGAAAACAAATGGAAAAGGTAAGAGCTGCAGACAGTGCCATGAAACAGCATTTTTCCTCTTGTCAGCCAGTTCAGGAAACCACACATGAATCAGAAATGAAATCTAGGAAGTCTGCTGCCATCCTTTCATTGACAGCATGAGGGCTTCCCTTCCTCAGCCACTCTGCACAGATCGAAGCTGCATCAATAACCACTTCATCCTACACTCTGGGATCAGATGCTGTAGGCAAGAGTTGGCTTCCATTTAAAACACAGTCCGGAGCCTGTTCTGCATTTAGCCTATCAGCACAGCCTGCAGCCCACCCCGCACTGGCAGGCTCTATGAAGAAAGTTTGCCTAAAATAGTTGGGTATCTTCTTAGATACAAATCAGTTCCACTTCAAGTGCCACAGAGGCAGCAGTTGCCTAAAAACTCCAGAATGGTAAAAATCCTAAGGTCAGTGATAACTTCTGTCTTTTTCAGTTGTGGCATATAATAAAGTCTCTGGCACCACTCCTTTCCCCTCCCCAATTCCATGCTAGCTCTGCATTGCAGCAGGATATAGCTGGAGCATACCTGGTGCTGCTGCATCCTGTCACAGCAACCTCAGCACTCGTTTGGGATCCCAGTGACCAGGAGGACTTCAAGGTCCCTGTCTCATTAGTCACAACAGATCAGTGCAATCAGAATAAGAGGCGGCACTAAGCCTTTAGAGTGGCTCAGGGAGGCAAAGTTCTCCTCCCCAGGCCCCAGCTACCAGCTCTGCCCGAGTGCTGAAGGGATAGGAGATGGTGACATTTACATCAATGCAAAGGCTGATGCAGGTGTGAGGAATTGTAGCAGCATGGCAACCTCTCCATCCTGTGACAAAAGACACACCATCATTGCTTGCTGCGCTGTGAATGGAGTACTATCCCTTTTCTTCATCTATTTAAGAAACAACCCCAGAAAAACCCTTGCTGCGACTACCTTGGAACAGCCCAAGCAAGCAAAATTTTGGCATAGTTTCTTTTGAAGATTCTCCCATTCCCCCTTGGTTTTTTTAACCCTTGAAGTACTGACTTTTGACTCTAAGAGTGGCCAATCCCACACATATCCTCAGCCAAGGACCTTCCTTATCCTGGACCATCCTGCTCCATCAGTTTGAAACTCCACCAGTGTACCAGAGTATTCAGAGAGAGCAGTGTTAAACCAAGGTGCGGCCTGAATCTGAGGACAGCATGTTCTCTGAGCAAACAACACCTGCCTTTCCTGAGAATCTGAAAATAAGGATGACTTTGCTACTCTGTCACAAATCCCTATTCAGTATTTCAGTTTAGGGGACTTAAATTACTCTGGTATATAAGGCAGCCAAAGGAAAAATGCTCCTCTGAGCAGCTGAAGTTGCTTGTTTTAAAGCAGAATAATCCCGTGTAGCTCCTCAGGATGGATCGCTGGAAACACTGGGATTCTGCGATGTTAACAACCCATCCCAAGATGACACATGTAATCCTCTGGCTCCAAAACAAACTGAACCACACAGGGGACATTCTCATTCAGGTCTCACCATTCCTCTGGAAACACAGTCCAGGAAATGTTTTACCCACCTCTGCACTGCAACCATTTCTATGGTGAAGTGAAGCAGCAGATTAACATCCTATAGAAGCATCATAGGATGACTCTGAGGACAATAATTGCTACTGTTTTCAATGGGGGAGGTAGGAGAGAGTGAGAACTGCACAAGCATTCATCTCTAGGGCTCTCCCTGAAGCAATAGTTTCAGATTAGCGCATGCAAAATGCTGCAGCAGCTGAGTTTTCTGAGGTCAGAAGAGGAGATTTCACTCCTTAAGCAGTTTTGCTTATGCGAGTCAGATCCTCTTGTAGCAATCTATGTACACACATGTGTTTTCACCTGCATCCCCATTCCCATCTATTGATCAACAGCAGCAAGCTCTGCTCTTTCTCCAGTTCTTTAATGCCAACACTGTGGCTGCAATTCAGCTCTGCAGAAAGGAAGAAGCTCCAACAAAGCAGGGGGAATCAATACATGACAATTATAATTCTCTGCTCAATAATTACACAGGATTTACAGTGCTGAGTAGGCTTCCTCCATTGATTTTTACCAAAAATATTTACTGCAGCAGGAACGCAGGTGTAAGTGTAAGTTGCGAAGCTCTGTCTTTCCAGTGCATTGATTTCAAAATAACAAGCAATCTCATACTGTACAATGCTTTAATACCTTCAGAGATACACCTCCACACCAATGGACACCTGTTCTTACAGCGTTATTTCCCCCAATTTCCCTTCCTTTGTTCAAAAAGCCAAGGATTCCCAGTCCAACTGCCTGCAAATCCTTCTCTCAGCTATTTGGCTGCAGACTTTCCAAACAAATCACATTCCTATTTAGCAAGTCTTAAGTATTTATCACAGTAAGAAATAAGTCATCTTATAGAAGTCTTGAGTCCAATAAGAAAGGAGAAGCATCCCTGGAATCAATTCAATCAGCTCCGCTCCATGACACAATTGATCTTGACAATTGCGGGACTATCAAGATCTCTGGACAAGTAGAAGGCTTTAATATCTCAGTGCTGAATTATTATAAAGCTAGACAATGCTCAGGCTGTAAATTACACCAGTTCTATCCTGATGCCAAAAACCCTCTCAGCATATGTTCTGCAAAACCATGAAGGAAATTGGGAAGAAAACACCATGATGTCATTGTCTAACTCTGAAGCAAACCTGTATCTTATATCAAATGTGATGTCTGGCCACCCAGCATTACAAACAATAGAAAAGAACAGGACTAGGAAAAAGAGGCAAGATGAGACAAGGAAATTAGAAACATGGAATGGAAATATGGAAAGAGAGAGCCACTGGACTGCGAATCTAAGATAAAGACAAGAGACGACTGCATTACATGGAAGAGGTAAACAAAAAACCCCCCAAAACTGCTCCTCTTTCAGGGCTTGTGGGTACCCAGGCAGAAGATGCAAAAGCAATTTGAAAAGAACAATTCAATTTGGGGAACTCAGGGCTGCACGATGCTGCTTTAAATCAGCTTAAAGTCAGGTTAGATAAATTTGGGAAGCATAAGCTCACTAAACACAGCAGTGGTCCAGATGCAGCCTCCAAACCAAACCACTAAATAGTCAGAAGCTGGTTGCAAATACATAAGTGAGGATCACCCTCACCTTGTGTTGTTTCTTCCATACTTCAACATTTGCATTTGTTATCGGTTGCTGTGTGAGACGGTGCAGGCCAAGAGGGACTCAGGCCACAGCTGTTCCCAAGTTTAATGTGGCATAGAAATCCCTGAACTCCTGCCAGTACAAATGGCATGGAGGTGTATAAGGCAAAGGCAATTCAGCAGCACCATAGGAGGATGAACACACAGCCTCCCCCCCCCCCCCAATTTCAAGGAGAAAAAAAATCACAATCTAATAGTTTCTCTGATGTTGATGCTGTCCAGAGAGAAAATACAAAATGGACCGTGAATCCAAGATTGCTTTTCCGCAAAACACTGGTGTACAACTGCTCCTATGGATTCTTAGCAAAAGGAGCTGTCTTCTCCCTTTAAAGTGGGAAAGGAGAGTGAAGCCTTCCATCCAAGAGCAGAGGTCTGGATCCAAACTAATAAATCACACTGGTACATTTAGATCAAAAGTAGCTACATGGGTTTCTGCATTTTCCTCTTAGCAAATGAAATTCAAAAGATTGCAGTTATTTTACTGCATGACATAAAGAAACTGTGTTTCAACTCCCGGAAAAAAATAAAGGTCAATACTGCATAAGAAGTCTCCCTTCCCATGGTTTTCCCTCCTGAGAATGTTGATGCTACTAGTGCACCATGAAATTCATGAGACTCATTATCAAATAACAAAAATCAAAATACTCCCCTCCTTAAACTTCTGCAAGAGCAGGCATTTTTAGGAGCAGGATCAGGGTAACCCATTGTGAATGGCACAGGGGCCACAGCTGGATGTGCAGCATTTGCATCTTGGAAGCCCCTTCCTGGTGCTTTGCACAGCGATGCGATGATAAATGGCAGATGAGCATCTGATGCGCTAGAGGAGAGCTTGCTGTTGCCCGCTGGTAATTACAAGCAAGGCAGAAAGGCAGAAGCAAGGCTTCCAAGAGACAACCATTAGAAAGGTTTGTTGAACAACATCTCTGGGATGGCAGTGGGCCCCTTCAAAACCTCATGCAAACCCATCTTAATTTTTCCCTATGCTGGGAACACACCAAAGCCCCATAAGTTGCTAAAGGAGCAGCAAAAGAACATTAAGAGGAAGAAAACCTGAACCCAGGCTACTGAGTAATAAATATTTATTGCCTTTCCTTTTTGCACATTGTGGAAACAGATGCAAAAAAGAAGTTCAGTGACCTGTGGGAAGCAAGCCAAAGTCAGCTCTGCTGCTGCTGCAAAGGAGCAGAGTCAAAGCAACAGCTCCTGTTTACTTTCCTAGTGGTGCAAAATAGGTCTGTCCATCCAGGACAGACCTGGGACACAGCGATCTTCTGATCTCCAACATCCCTGCTCCGCTCCGTTTGCATGAGGCCCACATGCTCAGCAGCCCTCCATGCCAGGAACAGCAGATCCCTCTGTGCCGGCAAGACGACACGCTGACAAGTGGCTCTCTGAAGCAGCGAGATGTAGGCTCCTTACTCATCAAGTATAGCATCTCTTGCTGCTTTGTCAGGAAGCCAAAATTTTAATAGTTTCTGTTGTCCAAAGCCCAAACATCAGCTCCTTCTCATGTGATGAGAACCTGGTTTTGTAGCTTCACTCAGCTCTTCTCAAGGAGGACTGTTACATTCTCTCAGACCTCTTTCAAATAACCACACACTAATGAAACTCTTTGTTCTCCTGTCATGCTGCCAGAAGCATACAAATACTACAAAAAGCCACACAGAAACAACACAACTGCATTTGGTTTGTTGGCTTTCATGGTTTATACCAGATTAAAAGTCAAGTCCCGCCATCCAAAATACAGCTACGAAAAGAAAAGCAACTGCATATAGAAAAAGAGGCTTAGCACCAACTGGTGTCATGAATTCCGGATGTAAGCATTGATACAAGGTGCACATTGACCCAAAATCAAACTTGTCTCCTAGTCAGTAACCTGGTTTCAAAAGGGATAGGTGGCAGTTTCAATTCCCATCCTTTCTCAGTTTGGTTGCTTGGTTTCTCAGGCTTTCGGCTGCTCTGTGTAGTCACTTTAAAACTACCAGTTGAACCTAGTATCTCAAGTGACAGATTCCTGCTGGCTCATACCTCCCTGTATGATACTGATCCTTCTGAATATTTTAGCTGATGATGCATCAGGAAGGAAATGAATCTAGCAAACTCTTCCCAAGCAGCTCAGGTTTTGAGCACCCATTCATCAATAGGGTGGCAGAGCTCACAGAAACCCCTGCAGAACAGATGAGATGAGAAGAAGGATTCTTTTCCTGAGTGGGACTCTCAAACAGCCTTGTTAAAAGTGAGCTCTGGACTGCAGGTGGGGTGGAAAGGGTGAAGAAAGAGAGACCACTGAACTTTGCTCCCAGGAAGCATGGAAAGGTGGGGAGACAAAAGCCAGGCTGTATCTAAATTGCTCAAGATGCCTTTTTTCCCATAAATGAATGGCTGAAGCACATCAAACGTTGCCAGAGGCCATCAGAGAAGCATGTAATGTGAATCAGTTCAAGCAAAGAAAGAGAGAAACCTGGGGCAGAGGTTAGCAATGCAGAAACCAAGCAGGTCTCGGGGTTGGAGAGGAAGAAAGGCTGAACGCACTGGGAAGGGACCACACTTGCTTACAAAGGTCTCCAGGAACCATCAGAAACAGCAGGCAAGATGAGTCGCGGCAGTTTCAAGCACTCATATGAGGTCTCTGCAAACAGCAACACCTGCCAGAGGTGGAAGCTGCTGCCCTATTTCCATGCATGCTCTGCCCACTGTTTCCTAACACAGTTTGCTTTCTCTTTCATCCACATCTGCAACATCTCCAGTTGACTTAAAAAGCCACTTTCTTTCTGTGGAAACATGAAAGCTCTCCATTATTCAGCACTTATTCCACATGGATGAAGGTCAACGGCTTCCTTAGAGAGCTTTCCTGCAGTGTGTAACATTAATAGCTGCACCGAGATGAAATTAATTTCATTTTCTGAGGTCTTACTTTTGACACTGAACAAAGTGGGTGGAATGGGAGGGAGCAGCAGCAGCAATTCCTTGCATGACCCACGGAAATTACCTCAGGCACCAGGGCCAAACCCCACAGACCATTTGTGCCCTCCAAGGCATGGGGTGAGCTGGTCCATCCTGGTTAGCCCCAAACCCCTACTCTACCATATGGTCTTGAATACTGACACCTTCCATCAGTGACATTCACAACGCGTGAGCATGTTCTCAGAAGACTTCCAAGAAGTCTTAAAAGCCCTTAGGAGCTTAATGAGGTGAATTATGAGGTAAAAAGGTACCTTAGTCACTAGAAAAGAACCTGCAAAATTTAAACTATGACCTTAAAGGAGTCAAAAATGGGGGAAATGAGAACAAATTAGAGCTCCCTCTTCTCTGTTACCATTTCCATCCTATTCCCAGTGTCAAGGTTTGGGTCCCAACAGCTTCAACTTTACTGGAGATATGCAGGGGTAAAAATAAAAAGAGGCTGACCATCATACACCACCAC
>JAOEHY010035495.1:16106-51140 GCA_025447955.1 Psilopsiagon aurifrons | reverse complement strand
CATGACAATACAAGGCAACACAAATATTCTTGGCTAAAAAGGAATCTGTACAGGGAATGACTGTACATTTGATGTGACCACAGAATTCAAAGCGTGACAAAATGCTTCTGCTCCCACTGAAAAAGAGACGGTACCAGGGGCCCGTAGTTACAGGTTCAGCTGCAACCAGTGATGCAAGCCCCCAAATGCAGAAACTCCACTGGCAACGATGACAGTTATCTAATTTGGACTCTTAGATTTGCAGCATAACAAAGGCATTTCACAGGGCAACGTTCAGAAGAGAATGTTATCCAGGCAGGAATTGCTCTGTAAGAAAGACAGAGTTCAGTAACGTGCACTGCACTTTTCTCCTGATAGCAGCAGCTACTCCTGTTCTTTGTCCTCTTTTCTATAAGTCACAATAGCAACAGAGAGAAATCAGTACTGCAACAGAAACCCACCCGATACAGAAAGGAAAGCAGAATTTTTTGTGTACAGGAAAACCTGGTTGAAGGGTGTGCAATTTGTGTCAACTCCTGAAACCCACTAAAATGCTGTCGCTAATAAACATTCAGAAACTCTTCCTTGTGCTGTGAAATTCAGCAACGACTGCGTTTAATTCTAGATAGAAAATGTGTACTTCTAAGCCCTGCCAGCTGTTCCAGTTTATTGTCTTCTTTGAACTGCTAAACATGATGGGAACTAACACTTATCCACAGCTTTCCTTGGTGTAACGCCCCCCAGAGACATCCTGTTTTGTGCAGCTCTGCTTTACACCAATACAGTAAAATAACAATAAATTAAACAAACGCAGGTACATTAAAAAAAAAAAACAAAAGGAAACAAAACCCAAACCATGCTGTCAAATGCTGGCCTGCACATGGAGAGACCAAGGACCTGGATGCGAAGTACTACAGATCCCATCACCAAATAAACCCACGTTCAAACCAAGAAACAGAACCTCGCGTGTTTTAAAACTGAAACAACAAATCCCACCTCGATGTTATCCCACCCGTGCCCTATAGATACCTCTTGCTGTGCCCCACATCTGCAGTTATTCATTTCCACATCAGGAGGCAGCCTGGAGATGATAGCAGTACAGTAAAAAATACCCGTTAAACAAATTACCTTGAACTGGCAGCACTTAAAACTGGTTCATTCTTTTTTCCCTAGTTAAAAAAAAAAAGGTTGCATAGCTGTAAGGTTTTGCTTTGCTGCAATTTTCTGTTGTTGTTTTTACTCACAAGCAGTAAAAGAGAAGTTTTAGTTATTTAAATAGCAACACAAGGTGCAGATTTCAACAATCCCTATAGCTGGATCAATAGAAACGAGTTGCCCGTCTTGGTTTTACTCTTTGGACTGCATTGTGACCAACGTTTAGTTACAAAAATCAGAAATACAGTATTCCTACGGGGAGAAGTTTCTGTTTTCTGCTCTTGAGAAAAGTGAGGAACACAAACCAGGGTGTGAATTCAGTTAATTAAGGTCACACTGTTAGATTAATGTTTAGTTTGCCATTTCACTGTTCTTCGGCCAACAAGAAGGTGAAAACGTTCCCACTGAAAACCAGGGCCATCTTCCTGCGAGGGTCTCAGACAGCACGTATTGAACATCTCCACTGCCACTTGAGGCACATGTCCAATAACCCGCTTCTTCACAGAACCAGGAGTGAGGCTGAAATGAGGAACTTTGGCCTTCGGTACAAAACTGTATCAGGAACGTCCGTGGGGAGTCGATTGTTACAGAATGTGCAGCATTTCCAAAATCCCTGTGTGTCCTTTGCACGAGTGTTTGGTGGACCCAGCGCTGCCGCCAAGGAACTGCTTCCTGCAGTGCTTGTTCCATGGCCCTGTCCATCTTTGCCTTTTTCAGCCACAAGAACTGGGAGTCTCAAGCCAGGCACGCTGCGTTCAGCAAAGGAACCTCACACCTCCCGCGTTTTCTGATCAGTGGAAGCAGCTGTTGAAAAAGCAGAAGACAAAGTGCCACCACTTTGGCTATTTCGGTCCAGAACACACTCAAACAGCACGAGCACAACCGCTGTGTGTTTTCCTTCCCCTTTTCCCTAAGCCCCCAGTTATCACCATCTCTGCTGTGAAAAGCAAATGGAATTTAACATGATGCCCACCATGAGCACGTACAGAGGGGACTGCGTTCAAAACCATCATGTGGGCTTCTCCCACGGTTCAGTTGTTGGGGACAACACAGGAAACATGTTTACTGATTTTGGATAACACTGCCTCAGGTTAAACCCATTATCCCTGTGGCAGAACGCTTGCCTTCAGGTTTTCTTTGCTGCCCCTGCAACAAGCATAGCACTGCAGTGTGACCTGCAACGCAGGCTCAGGAAGCAACATCAAACCAATGCATAAATAAATACCAATGATGGTTTATTTTATGTATTATTTATTATATATATTTTATTTATTTATTATTATAAATTCAGGTTATTATTTTTCTTTTCATTTCCATCAGAACAACAAAACTAAACCCTAAGTTACCATCTCTCTAAGAATTCTCCAAGACTGCTGCTGTGTTTCGTAATGCTCAAGGGCGATAGTTTAATGGCAGATAATGCTTTTGAACTGGTCAACTACAGCAATAAACCTCTCCTTTAAATCTTTGACACTGATTGCAGTACGCGATCATTCACGCAACGTGAGACATAAGGGAGAAAAATGTGAACCTCTGAGACGGGATGGACAGAAATAGGTTCGCATTTTTATTTCTCCCTTTTAAACATTCTGGGATGCATTAGCATGGAAGTGGCTTTGAAGATGCCTTGTTTCGACTTTCTCATAAAATTCCAAAAGCTTCCCGTTCAAAATAAAGGCTCACGGAACGAGCCAAAATTACACGATTGGATTATCCTGATTTTACTTCATTTCCATGGAAAAAAATACTCTTTCAAAGTTAATGCTAAAGCTTTATTGGCACAGACTTGCCACTTTCCAATACTAAAACTGGAATACACCATTTCAGACCATGCCATATAAGGATGCAGAAACCTTTTCCATACTGCCATACACGTCAATATCTGCTGATTAATATTGCAGTTCCGAGACACAGCAGCACGTTCACAAGTTGAAAACAGCAGCACAAAGAGTGATTTCAGACAATCAAGACGTTTACTGTTGAAATGCACGCATCTAAAAATAAGTATTACCTAAAAACATGAATCTTGTCTTAATCTGATGGATGCTCAGGGCAAGATCTATTTACTTCAAACCATTCATCTATGCAGCTGTTGGATACAAGACAAAATGAAAACAACTGGCATTAGTATTTAAGTAACATTTAGCAGTCAGATATGACTATAAATTGGTTTCTCAATTTCAGTGGCTAGAAAGATTGTATATTAGAGAAATAATATACGTATATACACACACTATTGGAAAATTTAATAACCCCAAACCACAGTAATATTCGGATATTAAACACTGTTGAAAACCTGAACTTCCTAAGTGTTAAACTTTCCTAAGGAAGCATTTTACAAGTTACTATCCAGCCTTTATACACAGGTTACTTCACTACTATCATCTTGCTTATATCATTCATTGAGATTGTACCTCCTGTAGTTACAGATGCTTGTGAGAACAGGTACGACACAGGTTTAAAAGGTGTCCTCCCCTCTTCCCTCTGAAGTCCATCATCATCTGACAAAACTGAAGGACACACAACCTATGCCCCTTACCTGTGATGTACACTCCTTCCCCATACAGGTGATTTTGCTTAATTTCTCCTGTGGGCTTTTTATGCGACCATAAGACAACAACAGTAAGAAAACTGACTGCAGATACATTGGTGGGGGCACAGAAAGAGACCATTGTAAAGACATCTTTAGGGTTGCTGCTGTTGTTTCTTTGCTGTTTGTTTGGTTTGAAACGTAAAAAGGAACTATATTTTAGTGCTCCTTTAAGCACCCCTTAGAGGAGTTACCCAATAAATGCAGCCTTCTGGCATTTTATATGCATCCTGAGAAATACTTGCCCTTTATGGTATATGCAGAGGCAAGGCAGCCGTGCTATAGTATCTCCTTGCTGCAGGTCTTCCAGGCATATTGCACACTCCCCAGCATCTTTACTCAGCACATCCTCTAAGGAAAGAGCGCAACGTTAAAATGGTTAAAGAGCAGACAAGCAGATCGCTACAAGCAAACCATTCTTTATTCAGAGCACCAAGAACAGTTACAGAAGATACTTCTTGTCCTGCAGAAAGCCCTGTCAAGGTGAGGATAAGTCACACAGCAGCTGATGGAGTATTACCCTCTTAGCAGCTCGAATTAAAATAAGGTTATGATGCAGTTTCTTGCCTGAATACCACAGCTTTAGCTCAAAATGAAATCCTGTACGAAGAACCTATATGGAGAAGGGTATCAATAATCAACAGTCAGTATCCCTTTGGAGCTTATACTCTCCCAAATTATACACACCCCACCATGCAGTGACCTTGGAAACCTGCGCTCTAAACCATGCAGCCACAGCAGACATACGCTGTGCTGCTGACACCCAGAGCGAAGCACTGGGGAAGATGGGTGCTTCCTACAGAGACACTGTGTAATGCCTCCAGGGCTTTGAGGATTCATGCTGGGTGGACTTTTCCCAGCTCTTCCCAAGGCTCAGGTTTCACTATGGATGTTAAGATTGGGCCTGAACATAACATCTCTCTGCACAGGACACTGCAGGTGATTAACTAGGTAAAGATCATTCTAACTTCCAAACACTTAGCCTATCATTTGCTTTTCCTACCCTCCTACTCATCTCTCTTCTATACTTCCAGATTTCTTTGACCAGCTTTGCCAGTACTCGTATTTCACACCTTCAACCTCCTCTTCTCACCATGTCAGCATGCTCTACCGCATCCCATCCACCTTTTCCTCAATGTAAAGCATGCAACTATTAGTAACAGGCGTAGGAGTTTTCTATCAGGGAAAGATGAATATTGTAGAGCTCCGATGACCCTAAAATCCTGGAGAAACTGATCTCTCTGCAGCACTACCAAGTCCCATGACAAAGCAGGAGAAGGTATGTTGGTAGCAATGCACAGGAATTGCATTTCACACGGAAGTTTCTGGGAAAATACATTCCTTGTAACAAAACCCTTCTCTCTTGGACACGTCTCTTAGCCAGAATGTGGGATGCAGAATTCAGCCCTAGCACAAAGCAAGCCAGGAGACCACGTAAGGCCCTGTTTGCCAGGGGCAGGTTAAAAGGCTCAGTTAGACCCCACGGAATACAGAGGGCATTCCCAAAGGACCACGCTGCAGCTAAGCTGGAGACCTCGGGCAGAGCAGAAGATGAACACTTGGCAAAGCCAAGCCCACATGTTCCGATTTCCA
This sequence comes from Psilopsiagon aurifrons, assembly GCA_025447955.1. Classification (NCBI taxonomy): domain Eukaryota; kingdom Metazoa; phylum Chordata; class Aves; order Psittaciformes; family Psittacidae; genus Psilopsiagon; species Psilopsiagon aurifrons. The sequence continues at coordinate 45,823 of JAOEHY010035495.1, read as the reverse complement.
AAAGGGAAAAGCTTTTCCCTCTTAACCAAAAAGAGCCTGAAGGGACTCTTTTTGGAGGGTGCAGCTCCCAGGTACAACTGAGAACCCCCCAGCTCTACGCTCTTCTCTTCAGTGGTTGGAGTTCTCATCGCTATGGCGTGCCATACGCACAGAAAATGACAAGCAGGCAACTAACAAAGCTCTCACGGCAGCAGCCAAGAGAACTGGAATGAGGTCTACCTTGCTTCCCTTACAATGCCAGCAAGCTGCCTTGCAGGTGCTTGGGTTTCTAAAGCAGTATTGCAGTCTCTGCTACGCTCGTTGGTTATGCTAAAAACACTGCATGATGCCACGTGTGTGGCGTCTTCGTGAGGATATGTGAAGAGTAGCTAACATCAGGTGAACTGTCAAAGTATCCTAAACAAAAGACTAAACAATATATATCCACCACAGGGAAGGGAAAACAAAGGGATTTTACACATGGAAACATGGTTCGTAGGCATCATAGTGAGAAACTTCTATCCGAAGCTGTAAGCTCCCGGGAACATCGCCTAATAGACAAAGCAATTTAACATAACACAAAAACTTTATGAACTCTTGTATGTTGCTACAAAATCCTGAGAGTGAGAACTCGCCCAGAAGTGGATGCTACGAAGAAATGAAACCTCCTTGAGGGGTTTTTTGGTGTTGCTATTTTGTTCTGGGTTTAAATTAGAATACACATTAATATCTGGCACCAAGAAGCAAAGATGCTCCAGACAGCACTGTCCTAATATAAAGATACCAATTGTTGCCTGTGCTACTAATCTTCGACTGAACATTACCTCCCCAGACCACCTCTTTGCACAGGTATTTTGTCTCGTATCTATTCCCTTCCGAAAGTAAGGCCACAGGAAGAAGGACCATTCATAATTCAAGCAGGCGTCATACACACAGAGGATTCTTATTGAAAGCTGCTTTTTTCCACGCAGTCATGTCACCAGATCAGCAGCTGGTACCCAAAACCACAATGGCTCTATGATGCAGGGGGTTGGAACTGGATGATCTAAAGGTCCTTCCCAACCCCAACAGTTCTATGCTCCAGTGAATTAAACCCCATCTTCCCTTCCTCAGCACTTTCAAGAAGGAAGCATTTAGTCAAGCTTGGATAAAAACCTTAAAAAGCTGTTTAATAACAATACAGTTTATAACAGCAAACATTCCTGTGCAACTGCTTTCCCATCTTTCTCTACTGTGCTTGCCTGGCTCATCATGCGCCTGGCAAGGCTGGGGTCTGAGCTCCCGCTGAGCCATTTAACAAGGCTCTGCACCTTTTGGCTAACATTAGGGCAAGATGCCAATCCAAACATTTGTATCCCCCACCAGCCAGGGCATAAGTGTCTGAGACTCCTTTTGGTCCCTCTTGGACTCCCAACTGCCACTGCCCTCCCTTTTGCCAGCACTAACCTTGCTGCGCAATCTCAGGCAAAGAGCTTGCCATCCTCCCTGGCTTCATCCCAGGCTTTTCCAGCAGGAGCTGCCAGGCAAACACTGGATTTGCCTAGTCATGCCAGAGGGAGCTGGTGTGAATGCTGGCATCGATAGGGCCTTGGAAATGTGGTGGAGTTCTGCCACCCCTGCAGAAGAGATTTTGCTATCTATAAGGCTTCTACGCTGCTCTTCCCCTGAAATAACAAGGAGGCAGTGCTCTCTACTCCTCGTATTAACCTTACAAAGCCTACCAGGCTCTTATGCAAGAGAAAAGCATAAATACTGAAGGAATTAGTGCAAAATATGCAACTGCTATAAATGCCCAGGTGCAACTTGGCACTGCACATTAACAGGCTCCAAACCTGTGTAATTATGCTCATAAGTGATTACACATGCAGAGCGACAGCAGCAAAACCAAATCCTTCACACACCTATGACACTTTGGGTCCGACTCCCTTTTGACCACTTGAGGTGATTCGGATCACCAGTCCCAAATAAAGGAGTAAAAACCCGTTCGACCTGGATCTGTGCAGAATTTGTTCTGTCCTTGTTCCACACAGCACTCTCCTGTACCAACACTCGCTTACACCAGATGGACGTCAGTTTAAGGGCCATTTAACACCACCTTCTAAACATACCTGTTACGGAACAATGTGTAAATCATTTTGCACAGAAGCACTGAAGTCTGAACAGCTTTGATTTTTTCCCGCAGCAGTGATTCAGCACATATATGTTATTCTTTTTCCCTTAAAACTGAAGGAAAATAAAGGAACAGTTTGAGATCTCCTCACTGTTATAATTAAAACATTGTATATGAGTGTATTACCTAAATGGAAGTGAGAAGAGGAAATAAGCAGAGGCCACATTTCTCTGTTTCACCCACACAATGGCACATACACAAACACTCACCACACCCCCCCATCCATCTGCCTTGCACCAAATAGGAGGTAAACACTCCCCCGCCTTCCCAGCTGTTTGAACAAGTACTCACTAGCCAAAGACTGGTGTCAAAGATGACATCTGGCCAAAAAAGCGCAGCATTTCCTTCCTGTGTCTGCTCAAATACTTCCTCCTCCTCTCTCCCTGCTTAATACTACTCCTGTTTTAACCTTTGGCTGTCAATCATTTTTCCTCCTCAAATTCTGCCTTTACCTTATCTTCTGAACAATAAATTCCATCCCACTTCTGCATTCACAGCAGAACAGGTAGTACTGAATTAGAATACAGTCATCTGGGTGATTCTGCACATACTTTACCAACCAAAACCTTTCTAGAACTTGGGAAAAATACAACCAACTGTCGAAGCCACCAACTCAGCCACAGTTAAAATGACAGGCAATGCCTGTGATGAAATAGTTTGTCTTTAAACTAAGGACTGCAAAAGCACATGCAATACATACCTTAGGGATTAAGCCATTAAAATCTGTGCCACTGCTTTTTGGCTTTCTTTTTAGAACACAGATAGCTCCAGGCCTAGGTGGAAGCTGTCACCACAGCTGACTTACCAGCAAAGGACATCACAGAAGTGTGTCCTGTCAGGAATATGACTGACACTGAGTTGGAACATACCTTCTGAACAGTATCTCAGCAGCACTGAAATTGGTAAAACAAGGGCCATAAGAGGTTAACAAATATGGACAGTACATATTACCATATATCTGTTGCACATTAGTTAAGTTATGCTGTTGAATACTACAAATGATCTTCATTTAGTAGTAGAGGAGGTCTTTGCTTAATTCTTAAAGGAGAACATCAAGCTCTAGACACCTAGAGGCCAACCTATTTCTTCACACATACAGCCTGAATTCATCCGTACTGCAGAATCTATTCTGTAGTTTTATTGCTATCAGCTTCTGGGACCATCCAGAGTTTTTCCTTACAGTGTTAACAAAACCAAGTAGACAACAAGGACCTGTATGTTTCCACAGGTAAAACTATTTGGTAGCCAGCAAGTATGCGTGTATGCAATTAACATATTCTTGATAGACGCTACTGACTTTATTTACTAAGGCTTTCCAGCTTCTGCCACATCTGTTTTTCTCCCTCTCCGTTCCTTTCCATCTCCTTCCTACTATACTCTCCTCCTCTTTATACCCATTTTCCACAAAGGACCATTCTCCCTAGTCTTGGTTTTTCTACCACTCATCCTACCTGCCATCATCTCTTTTCATTTATTCTTGCAATGCAAGCATTGGAGAAATGAGGAAGAGATTAACATTATTAGCCAGTATCTTGATATAAATAATATGGACAGCCTTCTTATTAGGAGTTAATAACCTTGGGAAAAGTAAGACACTGGAATGAAAAGGTACCATTATGCAGGGTGTACTTCTCTCATACAGCTTAGTAATTGTCTTTGCAACCTGGTACTGGCTCCACACAAAAGCCTTCTCTTCTAAGAGAAGGCTTCCTTGGCAGTTTCCTTGGCGTTCCAGCTGGTTTTGCTGGCTGCCACAAGAGGAACATCCTTGGATCAACACGCTCCAGCTAGGGACCATTCCTGGATGACCAGGTCCATCCTCTGCTGCTGCTCAGAAATAGAGGCAGGAAGACACCCCGAAGAACACAGCTGATTCTTTAGTGCAGAACTTGCTCTCAGAGCTTTCCAAGCTACGGGGCCTGTCAGCAAATTGAGCACAACAGAGCTAAAGCCATCTGCTTGGTTCACCTACAAAGACTGCACCTTTATAGCCAGAAGCTAACCTTGCGGTAATACAAGCAACCTCCTCCAGGTTAGATGCAAAAGGCAAGATTTTTACCATCTAGTGTTTTGACCTGAACCACAGCGAAGTAGTTTTCAGTATTCACAACACCAGAAAGTTGAGCACATGGAAATTCAGAACTCAGCTCTCCTAACTCCAACCCAAATTCCCTTTTTATACTGCTGAAAATCCCAATACCCATATGCTAACCAAAAAAGCAAGTTACAACTTTCTGTGCATTTCTGACAGGCACAAGACCGCCAAACACCACCGCACAGCTTGTGTGGTAATACCTACAACTTCCCCAGTATAAACCACCTTCCCCACCACAATACATGAAACTATAATCTCTCTAAAGCAAACCAACCCGCTACAGCAAGTGTGGCACTTCACCAAACACTAACAAAGCATTTAGTGGATTTTGGGGGAAGGAGGCTGTTGGCATCTCACTCTTCACCCCTTGCATCACGGCAGCCTGTTATAATTTCCTATTCCAAGTCCAAACGTTATCCTTGTCTTCCCTCTCCCCTTGCTCAGTGTTGGTCCAAGGCTGAGATATCTATACACAGATACTCATCATGAAAGACTTCCTCAGCAAACACTGCCTATGGTCTTTGGTGCTCCCTCCTCTTAGAACACAAAGGTAAAGGGGAGGGAGCACACAAAGCAAAGAGAAAGTCACACAAGAAAACATGCAAAATAAGGCCTAAGTGACAATTCTTGTATCGCAACTCCAGGCTGTGCTGCAGGGAGGTGGCTGCAGAAGGTTCGTGGTTTCTCAGCTAACCCGACGTTTGAAGAACTGGATTTAGACTTCTGTGGGGCAGCCTCACCTTTCAGAAGCTAATTCTGAGAGACAGCTAGATGCTTCCTGTTCAGCCAGAGAGCAATCAGATGGATGGGAGAGAAAACAGACTCTTGGTTGAATAAAGATTAAAACCGAACTAGTAGCGATAGAAATACGCTTTAGGAAGCAGGATGAGTATAAAAGCCTGTATTACCCCAGTTACCCTGATAATGATTCTAATTAGGTAAACTAAACAGTATAGAGTGGAGAAGGATTTGTGCACTGAGGGAAAACAGTTCTTTTGAAGAGGTTTTCTTCAGTGGTCACAATGGAAATCCATCTGCAACTTTAAAATGCAAGGTGTCAATACAAGGTACAATTCTCCAAACATAAAACCTAAATCCCAAGTTTAAATGACACAGCTTTCATACAATGGCCAATTAAAGGATCTCGATTACAGAAAAAGTCAAGGTTGTAGCCCAGGACTCCCAATGAAGAGCTAGGCTTTGATAAAAAGGCCATCTGAGAAACAAAGCTCTTCGCTTCTGAGCAACAACATCTACAGCCGCTCCTACCCCATCACGATCAGTGGACCAACTTGCTCAGTCCACACTTACATTCCTAGCAAAAAGCGTTGGGGTGAAAGAATCTATCTCATGTAAGAGAAAATCTATCTACTCAGACATGAAGCACCTTGTGCTCCTGTGCCTTGAGATCTATTGCCACGGTGACTCTTCATTTCCAGAGTGATCCAGGATTTGCTCTTGATTCAGAGACGATTACCTGGCTCCAAAACTTCTGTTTAAGCTACTGTCTTTGCAAGCTCTGTTTAATCAATCTGCTTGCAGTTTGAGACGCCTTTGAACATTAAATCATCTCAAGATAGCTGAACAGCTTTCTCTGCTGCACTGCCTTCTGAAGATAAGTTCGTTCACCACACCTGTAAGCACCATGTGCTTAAACTCTCAACTTTCAGTCTAGCTACAGGCCAAAAGCTGCCCCTGCTCACAAATGAACCACAAACAGTCTTGTCCTCAAGAACATGATTATAACAGACTTCCTGCCAGCCTTACCCATTCTGTATTAAGTCCTCTTTCCAACTGAACGGATGTATATTTGTGTTTGGAATGACCCAAGGGGTAACTTGTCCTTGAATTGTCTTCCTTGGCATACTGTGTTTGCCCCAAGGCTGGAAACATTATTCCTGGGAGATGACAATACACCTCACCAGGAGGCATCTAGGTGAAAAAGCCCTGAATGCAGCAGCACCAAACTAGTGCCCCAAGGCAAAACCCCATCACAAATGGTGAACCCCAGCACAGACTGTCTGAAACAAAACCTGTTCACTGCAGCACAGGCAACAAGGAAGCTGCCTTTAGGCTGTTTTCTTGGGGTTTAGTTGTCAATGCTTTAATTACATGACCTCTCAGATTTTCAGGGATTACTCTTGAATGTCAGCAGTTAAATCAAAACCGGCATGAAAAGGGGCAAACCCTCAACAAACAAACCAGCAGCAAAGCAAGACCGCTTAGGAAACAGCGTAAGGAACTATCAATTGGGGAATACCTCCTCCTTGGATCTGCTGGGGAAGAATGATTTACAGTTCTCAAGGCTGAGAGTTTACCATCAAAGAGTTTCTTGCACCACAAATATGTTACGAAAGAAGGAGTGGTGGAGTAAATGGCCAGGGGCAACCAGCATGTATTGCTGACAATCTGCTGCAGTCAGCTCTTACACTGAGCTGGGATGAAAGAAACTTGCAGAAGAAACCAAAAAAGGAGAATATCAGAGTGGGATCCATGCATGCAGATCCTTTGTAAGTTTTATTCTTTGTTAAACAATGCTTCTTATCTTTGAGGAGTAAACCAAGGCAGAATATGTAAGGACTACTTGTATGTATCTGCCTATCTGTACATACACTAAGAAATGGCTATGATGGACGGAGGAAAATAAATCAATTTAGGCACGTTGAGAACTTCAGCTTGCAATCCAGAGATCCAGACCCAACCACGCGGTTGAACCAGACGGTTTCCCCCTGAGCAAGAGGCAGAAATCAGTCTCATCATCAAGTGGGGCACACTCAAGCAAACCGAGAGGCCTCAGGTCCGCCTTGCCTGGCACAGCAGTTGTGGGTTTTACCAGTGGCTGAGAAGCCAACAAACAACAACAATAAATCCCACAAAAGAAACAAACAAAACCCCTCAGAAAACCAAAACCAAACAAAACCACCCAAAACCACCTCCTCAACCAACCAGGCATAAAACCCCAAGAGTATTTATTGACAGAAGCTTCTTCTGTAGTAAATCACTTGGGAATCTGAGATAATGATTTAATGAGGAAAAGAGACGGTGGTCAAGAGGAGGGTGAAGAATTCATTACATATACCTCGGAGAAACAGTTTTCTTCAAATAGCTTTATGGTCACAAGGAAGACTTAACTACAATCATAGAATAGCTCGGGTTGGAATGGACCTTAAGATCATCCAGTTCCAAGTTCTCCAGGCTGAACAGCCCCAACTTTCTCGGCCTTTCTCAATGATTTCTCAATGTTTTAAGTCTGTTAAAATGAGCAACTTTTCCACATCGAGTGGATGCCTGGATGCCCTCACCAGCAATGTTCACAAAGACTGGGAAAGTAAAGCAGAGTGAGGATGTGGCAGAGCACATGCCACAGAAGATGGTTGTCTCTGATCAAGCCGAAGTAAACTGGAAAATACCTTGCAAGTGCAGGATGTTGATGTGAGCATACAAAAGGATCCCCAGTGAGAGAGGAAACTGCTCTTGCTTTGTCAGCTTTTTTAAGTCACTAAGCTGATTGTATCCCCAATACAAAGGGGACCAAAAGATTGCAGAATAGGTTTTTCCAAATAGCAAAACTTCAACCACTGTCCATCACCAAAACTATGGTCAGAAGCCAAAGAAACTGCTTTGTAATGATTTCAAACTAAGAAGTTTCATTCTAGTAACGGTCCGCAACGAACTGGCAGTGTGATGGGGACATGCTGGCCTAAAGAAATTTATGAGAACTCTCATCTAACACAGCACAGGTGAAACCTTCATGGAAGGAAAGGGTAGGGCAATAGTTCGCTGAAGAACAGAGACAGAGAGAGAATGAAGAGAAGCAGCTCAGATGCAGTTAGGTATCTTAGTACTAAGGACAACACAAGTTACTTTAACAGTGACTTGTTCTGAAGCTGGCTCTGGGATTCGATTCAGTGTTTTGCTCGCTTTGTCCTTTTCCAAGTTCCTATTCCAGGCTTCCTACAGGTGCCCTGAGCACAATGTTTTGCCAAGTCTGTTTTCCAGTCTTTTAACACTGGCCAAATAACTGACTCACTTCTTTGCAAGCCTGCAGAGAGGAGTTTGGTTTGATCTGATGCAAAACGAATGCATCGGGAGCACTAAGGAAGATGGCAAGAAAGATAAAACTATAAGCCTAAGCTCAAAACAGGAGAAGGGGAGAAAAAACAAGTGTGTCTGGCTAAGACACTATTCTTAAGAGAACATACAATGCATTACTGAGCAACACACAATGAAGACACTAGTGCCAAAACACAGCGTGCATTAAGTCTGCCTTATTAACCCCAGTGCCAGGTGTTAGGCCTACAGGGTGCTTTTCCCAGCAGGCTTGAGATCAGCCTTCTCCAAGTTAAAACTGCCTGGTGCCAACGTGCACACACAGGACAGGGATGTGAATCACGGCATAATTTGTACTTGCCTGCCTTTTCTGCTCACAGCAGACTGCTTTTTACAAGCTTTTCCTATTTTAAATGCAATTATCCTTGCGATACAGACGGAATGCAAAACACATCGCAACACAGACAGTTCTGATAACATCAAATACTGAGTCGGAGCTTTCAAAGTTATCTCAATTTCTCTGCTTTACACTAACCCACAATCCAGTACTGTAATTTATTCCTGTGCTAACAGGTTTTTACTATCCCAGTAAGACACTATGTGTATGGGCATTCAGGAGGAGAAACAACCTGAAACACCAAACCCCATCAAGAAATCTTCCTTTATCTTTTAAAGCAAACAACATCGATTTCTTGATCCTAGCAATTAAGTCAAATAAGACACATATATAATTTCCAACCGTTCAATCATGACTGTTCACAAATATTAACACAAAAAGATTAATATGGGAGATATGTTAAAACCACCCCAAAACCAGAACATTAGTCCCCAAAGACAGTTCTCCAGTATTTGGTCAAAGCTTTATGCACATAGTCTGGCAGTATATTTCTACATCCACATTAAAGTCTTACTTTTATCCTAATCTGTTAATTTTACAGGCTATTAAAACTATTGGGCACCAATATAGAATCATAGAATAGTGAGTGTTGGAAAGGACCATGACAAGGCATTTCAGGTAATAAAGCCATAGATTCAAACAGACTTCCTTGGAACTAGGGGGAAAAAAGATAAAAGCATTAATCAAACAATTTCTCCCCCATCTCTACATTCCAAACAAGCAAACGTTATTTATGGGCCAAAAATTATCACTGAATACTACATTATTGCTTAGCTACATGAAATCTATCCAATACCTACTGTTAAACATGATAAGCTACTGACACTTCACACAAGGAGAGGACAAAGAGCATGGTCAAATGAAGACAATTTATATGGCTTTAAGTTACACGAGTGGAGGGCTAAAACATTAGTTATCTGAGATGTTCATGAGGAAACTTTAACAAGGTTTCATCAGTGTCAATACAGTGCAGCAATAAATCTAGCAATAGGGAAGTTTTTCATGTTTCAGCTGTTAGAACTCCGAGTTATTTCTGGAGCTCAACAAATCTGTATCCATGAGACTAAGTTACGCAAACTTTGGGAGCCAGGAGGTTCCTCGGGGGGGGATAGAATAGGCAAGTCCAGTACTTTGTACCTAGGTCAGTATATAGTCGATGCAATTCATGTCAATAGGCAATTTGCAGCCCTGTTCTAGAATCACTGGATTTTATTAAAGAAAACCCTAAAAATTGTCTTCTTTCTTCTATGTAAGCAGTGATAACAATATGATAGAGTACTCCCACTTCTAAACTGGGCAGTAACAGCATTTTCACCCAGCTTCTTTCTGAAGAGTTAGGCTTGTTCTACCCCTGAAGCCCCCTGTGAAAGCTGGACTGACTTCTTTCGCTGTTGAAGGCTCGAGTCTGCAACTCAGAAGCACAAGACTTCAAGTAACCAAAGGGTAGCACATTTGAAAGCCAGATTTTAAGCTGAGGAAAACGTAAGAGTACAGACGACATTTCAAGGCAATACTTTTGATTGTTCTGCTCTGGGGGCAGTTTCGAAGCAGGGAGTTTTCCATTTCTTTAGGAAAAGAATCCTGATGTGTGAATTACTGGTTCTAGTTCCTGCAAAACAGTGAGGAATTTCTGGAAGGAAATGCCATTGAAGTCCTATCCAGATCACTCAACCTCAGTGCAATGTCATTTGGCACTTTTTTAATGAAGATTTCCAGTGGTTTTATTGCAACACCCAGCCTTTGAAACCTATTCTCGAAGATCAGGAAAAGCTGTGGTTTTCCAAGCATTTTGTTTCTACAGAGCAACTACAAATGAGAGTTTGCTGCTAACAAACAAGGAAAACCTGACAGTTTTAGAAGTATCAGCTTTAAAGACTGCAGAATTCCCTTACAAAAGTAGGAACACTGTTTCTCCTGAAGCCAAATTCCCAGCAGTCACAAGACTGCAGTAGTTGCAGATACGATTTATGACATCCTCCGAATGACCTCTCAAAGCTAAAGACTGATTAAGTGTAAGACGTGGAAGGTAGCTCCTGTCTGCCTGCATTACATGACGCAGGCTCACAGCACAGCGAGCATTTGCTACCTAGCCAACAAAACTGCCCCTTAGCTTCCCACTGCATGCAGCACTGCACTGCCATTACAGAAAAGGAACTCAACATACGGAGCAGTATATCAGGTCCTCTTCTAACCCAACCCGAGTCACTCCTTCTGTCAGCTGCAGATGTTCTTTGCAGGTGTATCTGTAGTTTTCTAGGACAAGAATAGTCATTTGACTTCAGCAGCACTCTCAGTATCAATGCAAGACAAAGGCAGGACCTGAGGTTAGGAGCAGCTGATAAGGAAAAGAAACAACTTGAGCTATTCAGCACATGAATGATCCTATTTTCTCTACTTCAGAAACAAGCAGGCTTGCTCTATAGCTGTCAGAAGCTTTACTGCACGTATCAAGTGCTGCATAAAGAAATATTCCCATGTCACATATGTGCATTTATATAAAGGCCATTCCAATGCACTGAGAAAATATTTCTTGTCCTGCTCTCAAGAGCTGAATTAAGTACGAGCTGACATTGCAGCCATTTCAGCCAGGAGGGATTTGCAAGGGCTCCTGCACAGGAACTTCAGTCTAGCAGATTTAGGCCTGGCTGAAGGGGAAGCAAGCAGAGAATCAATACCAAATACCACCAAACACCCTTCTGCCCAAAGGTTCATTAAAAGAGTAAGTCCCATTCACAACAGATTAGAAGAAAGGTTAAGATATGAATGGATGGGATCTCCTCAGTGTGCCCTCCTCGGCAGGATCCAAGCATGCCAACTTTACTTCATTACAGCAAGAAAATTCAGCATGATCTACTGAGCATCCCCAACCTGCACCATGACAGCGAGCTGTCCTAGCTTCTTTACAAGTCTGTGCCTCCCTGCCTCACACATGAGAATACAATATAAAGCAATACTGACACCTCAAACACCACCACTAAACCTTTGAGATTCTGTCTTACCAAGATAAATGGGGCAGCCTGCAGTTCTGGGAACTGCTGTTCCAGACCTTCAAAGCACTTCCCTCTCAGTTACACTATGTTCCTGTTCCAGAAGCTTACTTCACAGACTCACCACCGCAAACAACACAGCTTAGTTTTTTGACCCCATAGCAAAGGGTTGACAGTTTGTGGGTGTGGAGGAAAGATAAGAGCCTGCAGACTCCAGAAGTGCTGCAACTCCGCACTATCACAGCCAGAGCCAGTTCATCCACTGGCTGAGGCTGAAATGAGGTCACTGGTAGGTACACGCTGAAGCTGAGTGTGGTTTTATTTAGTGACACTCATCAGCATTACTCTTCAAAATGAACAAACTCCCTCCTAACAGACCTGAAATGTTACAGGCTGCTTTTGCAGCGATGCTCGTCCGTGGGGTACCAAAGACTGTTGAGGAGAGACTTGGCATGGTTGGAAGGAAATACAGCTCTACTGAACAACAGGGAGGACGAGCTAGAGTTTGCCAGTCTTCCTCCTGGCAGTCTGGTTCTGATGAGTAGCTATCCATGGAAAACACTGGTGAGCACCAGTGAAAGTATCCTCCTTGTTTAAATGTTACCAACAATTCCCACAGGGAGGAAGTACAAAGCTATCAACTTCTTCTAATCAAGTTCTTCAAACACAATTCCTCTTTAAATTGCAACCATGGTTTGCAAGACAAGCTGTGGATGACACTACATCAATTCACAGAATAACAGCTGCCCAAATGCCTGAGAATGAAATATTATTTACTATAGCCATGTTCTACTGTCACCGTGTTAAAATCTTGAAGTTCAACAGATGCACAACAGTTCTCATCATTTTAACAGCTACTTAAGAAAACGCTTGTAAAGCATCAGGGAAACTGAATGAACCTCCTACATACTCTGGAGGATGCCCACGAGTACACAAGATCAGCACAAGAGTAGATGCCACTATTTTAACTGCAAGCACAGGGTAAGTGTCTGTTTATTTGTCTTGTTAAACTACCCTCTAAAGCATGCTCTTCTCTCTCCCTAGCATCCCCGAGGGCAGAGCAAGAGGCTTGAAACTTTCAGCCAAGAATCTCGTTAAACTCCACAAATGGAAGAATTGAGAAATTCCATGGAGAATTTTATACCTCGGATAAAGTGGAATGAAAGAACTGGTTTGCCTTTGCATTATTTTGTACCGCTTTGCTGGAAGTCTAGTCCTATTAAAGGATGAGGACAAGGAGGAAGGCTTAAGCTTCTCCAGGCAGACTGGCAAGATGCCATTTTGCAAGGTCTTTTAGGGTATGATCTCTCTGGCAGAGAAGTGAACTTGAAGCTCACCATTCTTCTTATTCCAGACTGAAGTTTTGAGCGCATCAGCCAAAACAGTTGACAGCATCGGTCCCGCTGAGTAAAATACTCCCCCTTCTTTTGTGCACAGAAGTGACTAAGGAAATCAAGTCACCGCTGTGGGCTGAACTACCAGATTCATGTATTCCAGTGGTGCAAGTGTTCGGTTAAGGTGTGCTATTTTTATCCCTTCTGCTGAGCAATATAAACTGAGTCAGTTCCAGCGCAGGTAGCTTGCCCCAAAGATGCTGAAACAGCCACAAATCAGTGCAGCTTACAGCTTGTCTCGTTAGAAAAACAATCAGTTCCATCCCATTCACAAAGAATGCTTCAAAAAGATGCTCATTTAGTCTTTCAGGTGACTCGTGTCAACCTTTAGGTCTCTACTTTGGATCAAAATGCATGTGTTATACGGCTGTCGTTTAGGTGTCAACTCCTCTGGCAAGATTACTGCTCACACAGATTCCAGCGCTGGATTCTGACACTCACCCAGTGCAGGCCTCTGCATGTAGCAGTACCAGCATTTCTCTCTCCTCACAAGACAAAACTTAGCCAAATACCTCAAACTGATTTTTAAAATAAAGGGCATTTAAATCCTCATTACAAAACCCTGCTTTGCATCCTTGAAAATTTGAATCAGCTGCAGTGATGTGACCCAAGACACTTCTATTTCACTTAAGACAGCAGGGGAACATTTGCCTAAGCTGTGCATGGTGTTAGATTCAAACATCCTGGAAGACAAATTAAGTTGCTAGACAGGAAGAGCACAGTTTCATTCACGTTTTCCCTTCTAGTACCCTTCTAATTTTCAATATCCTGCCTGTAACAGCCTTTCAACACACTAATCCTCCATTCAAAACAGAGCTACACACCCTTTACATATAAAGTCCTACAGGTAATCCTTCCAATCTGTGACGTTTGATCCCCTGCTCTTTTTTGGTGTGACAGGACTACAAAAATGCACTTACTGTAAGGAAATTTAAAAAGAACAATTGCAAAGTCATTACCTCAAGTAACAGCTTATGCACCAGATGTCTCAACATTCTCCTTCGCTGAAATTACACCAGAGAAAGCTTTTCCCCTTAAAATGAGCCTGGGTAAACACGTCAGCCCATAATCGGACCCACTGCATATCTGCATTAAACGCAGAGTGGTCTGCCTGAAAGCAGCACTGATGCCAAAGCAGCAGCACCACCTCCCCGCAAGCGGCTTTGAGGAGACCCGCTTTGAAAGCTTCCAGTAGAACAGCGTTCCAACACTAAGTGCTGACTTGATGAAACCCAAAATATTCCACAGGAATGTGCTAATTCAGTCCAAACCTTTGAAAGAGGACAGGCTGGCTCGCCAAGCCAGCCAACCAGTCTAGTGAGCTCCCCGGGGTCACTGGCTTCCCCATCTGGCCAGGAGCCAGGCTGCTAGTCCCTGCTCTCAGAGAGGCCCTTTAATAACAATAGCAATAACAACGATAAAGTGTTCTGAGAAACAAACAAAGGAGTCCTTAAAATGAAAACCAGAATTACTTCAGACATACAACTGGCTGCATTTGGTGCAACGCATCTGAAACTTGCGCCTTTGAGGTGACAAATCTCTCCTGTAGCCTCGATTTTGACAGTGAAAGAAGGCGCATCTACTGTAACAGCAAAATAATGAGCAATAATTATATTCACCAGATAGGTCATCAGCAAGGAGTTAGAGGCACGCTGCCTCCAAAGCACTGAGTAAATACAAGCAAATGCCCCTGCCTCACCAAAACGCAGGGCTAGCTTATAAGCAACATCTTTCACAGCATAGTCCCTAAGTGGGCACCCTGTGTAACTCACCATGGCAAACCTCAGTGAGATGGTACAAGGTGCCTCATTTAACACCCTGGAGAAGCTCACAGGAATATATATGGCTATATATATGCTAATATTTTAGCAGTGGCAAATAAAAGAGTAAATAATCTGTCAAGCAGCAAGTAACTGACCTTTGTCATACAACTGGCTTTTGGCAGCTTGAAGATAACCAGTGCATGGGATCTATTCTGGCTGCTCAGCAGCTCAGCAAGTACCAGTGCGAAGAGAGCTTTTAATTGCTAAGAAAAGCAAGGCTTTTTAAGACAGGAATACCACACACCACAATGGCTTTGCACAATTCTATTCACTTAACCAGCTTTTGTATATCAGAATGCCTAGATATTGGTTCATGTGTGAATACGAGTACTTTTAGAGATGTGGAACAAAGTTCCACAGAAAAAAAGAGAAAGAGGTCTTTTGACATGCCAAATTGAGTCAGCAATGAGATCTCTGTTGCAGGCAAGTCATATGACTGTGGAAGGATAAGGCTAATCAAATGTACTGATTTATTTATATGAAAATCAGCACAGAACTGGACAAAGTTGTGACCAGCTCCTTTCAGAAAAGACATGTAAATCAGACAGCTGCCAGAGTTTGCAGTTCACTGACCCTTCCTACTGCCAAATGCAAAGCACAAAGGTAGCTCAGAAAGCAATTAAGAGATTGGCTGCGAGGACTCATTAATTCTTTGCAAACTTAAAATCACAAGTGAACAGCACGATGAGATTTCTCTGCAGAAGGCCATATGCCTCAGGCTCGCTTCTAAATGATGACAAAAGACATACTTTGCTCCCTGCTGTTGCTTAGAACAACTAATACATTGACAGCATCATAAGGAAACGTATCTAGAACCAAACTAGACATAAGCACAGCTCAATCCAACCGCTCATTTAACATCTGATATAGTCTAAGGCTGCCTTCAACCACTGAGACAGTCTGAGGCTAAGGTTTTCTTCTACTACTTGCAAGCAAAACTGAGATACCCTTCCTATGGCTTGCGACAAAAATGTAGATCTCCTCACCATGCGAAAACTATACTAGGGAAAAAAAAACCCACATATAGACATTCATATGCAATTCTGGGCCTGTAATCAGAGCAGCATTAAGTTACCAATCTGGTGGTTAATTCTCTTTCATCAGCCTCATTAAAGGGATCACAATCATACCACAAAGTCACTCCTGAGCACTGTACAACTCTGAAGGTACAGCCTCCATTTCTTTGTGCTGCAGTAACTAAAATAAACAGATGAGGGCTATAATTTAAGCTTTAGTCCTTGAGTCCAGGAGCTAACCAACTGGAGTTAGAAGGATCAATGCACACGTCTATTGAGTGTTTATGAGACCATACTTCTAAGTAAGTGTCTTTCTCAAACCAGCCTATGTAATTCAGTCACTTTTGCTTTCAAGCTTATAGCCATTTCCTAGAATGAGTTTCTGAGGCTTTCTATCCAGTAGATGCAATCCTAAATTGAGAAATGACAAGTTGCTGTTAATTACTCGGATGGTGCTTTCTAAAACTGCTTTTATCGTGTTGCAGATGATGCAGAGAGCGGCTTCAGGTGCCACTCACACGTTTGATTTCTGCTTATTTAGACAGAAGCTTGTTGATTTAACCGACTGCTCAAAGGTAACAAGATGGCCCAAAGCAGCTCACCAGCTGAGAGAAACAGCACAGGAAAAAACCAACCAACCAACCAACCATAGTCTGAAGACAGCACCATAACGATACAAGTGAACATCACCAGCAACACTGAGAGGTTACACTATGCCATTGCTGTGTCTTAGGAAAAAACAGGTTCCTCAGCCGAGTGTGCTTACATGTACATGCAGGAAGCAGCAGGGGCAAAGGATTTCTGTCAGCCATCTCAATTTCTGCACGTCCCATCAGTTGGGTTACTGCCAGAGCTTGCTCTTTGCCAGCTTGCCTCCTCCTGCTCCACCCTAACTGAACCCAAGTGCATTAGCCGTCCCTGACTGAGGCGACAGCCTGCTTCTCCCTAATGTTCAACACCCCTCAGTACACAGACATCTATCAAGTCATTGCTCAGTCCTAAATGAAAAAAGGTAAACCAGAGCGGAACAGAGCCCTCTGTTAAATGCAGTCAAACCTTCTCAAATATAGGTATGCTAAAAGCAGGAAGAAAATAAAGCAACAACAAACCCAAACAAAACAAACCCAAACAAAGCACACCCAAACTTCTCCTGAGTGCTGTGCTTTGAGATGGATTTCACAACTCTATGTATATGATCTCAACTTATTTTTGCAATTAAGGGCCAGTGTTATTGCTATCCAGACAAAGAATAAGATGGGACTTGTTCCAATGAAAAAGATCCAGTGTAGGATACCCTAAGAGCAAGGAGCCAGGAGGGTCAAAGAGCTCCTAACCCTGCAGGTTATTTACGCAATAACATATGTTGGAAGGGACCTCTGGAGGACCTCTGGTCCAGCCCCTTGCCCAAAGCAGAACCAAGTTAAGCTAAGTTTCTCACGGCCTTGCTCAATAAACATCTCATCATTTCCAAGGACGGAGGTTGCACAACCTCTTCAGGTGCCCGCTGCTCTGTTTGACCGCCCTCATTCTGTAGCATTCGCATTCGGTTCTCACATATTCCACATCTGATGACTGGCAAGCAGTAATCTCATTCAGAAGTCGTTGTAACATTTCCTGATGGTAGGGCAGCTCTGCCAAATTAGGCACGAAGATTTCAGTGAGATTTTCTAATTCCTAGTTTTCTGAAACCTTTTTGCGTGCTTGCCATAGAACTGTCAGCTCAAGGAACAGTGATAGAAAGGTTTACACCAACAGTAGCAAAAGTCCTATGTGCCTTGCATGAAAGGCTGCCTATAAGGAGAGTTTTGTAGTAGGGAAAAACCAGAGCTACCACAGTAATTCATTTGACACAGGCAAGCTTCAATAAACTAACAACACCATACATATCTACCAATCCATAGGGAGTATCACATATGCAATCGGCTACAGGAGAAAGTGCTTCAGCTCCTTCAAGAAAGGGTCTTTTTCTTGAATAACATGCAAATGCACAGCACATCAAGTCCTTAATTATGCCCCCAGAAGGAGACTCGATTCACATACTTTACTACTTGATGTCATTAGATGAGAGGATGTTTAAGCCACACCTATCTCAAGTAGACACTCAATGCACACTGATCAACATCTAATCTGTGGTAAAAGAATGGAACTTATATATTTGCAGAACAAGTCAACAGTGTCATCTATATTGACATGCAATATAAACCCCACCAAGTTCTTAAGAATATGAAAACATAAACTACAAGCAAAAACCACTGAATGATTTACCCATCTTATTAAATAACAAATTATTACCATTATCACATTTAAAATTAGCAATTATCAGTTTACTTCTTTCTTACCATTGTAGGTTATCCTTGGTTTTGTCAGACACATCACAAGATGTAAATCCATTTCGTCAGAAGATACAAACTTTGAACATACAGGGCACTTGAATCCTACGGAAAATAAAGATATGTAAGTTTGAGTACACTCAACCATGTTGCAAACATGTATATTCAAGCCAAAAACCCTATTCTGCAAACATCAATAGAAAGAAAATATACATATATATCTGTCAGCTTTTCAGTTTGGACCTCACATTTCTTACATTCATATAATACCCTTCATTCCAAAAGATGTCAAAACAGACAAACGTTTCTGCAAATTAATCTGTTGCCAATTGCAAACATGTCAGCACCTCTTGAGTGCCAACTTTCCCAAGGATTCTAAGAACAGTTAAGACAGGAACAAGAGGATAATATGACTCTACTGAAAGAGAAACTAAAAACATCTGGGGAACATAGCCATTCAAATCTGATCTTGGGCAAGAACCCTGAGTTAACATCTTAAATGGAATAGCACTGAAACTTTAACAAAGGATCTCAGGTTTACATCTCATCATGCAAGCTCCAGCACCTTCTACCAGTCTGGGGCACAGTGAAAACATTAACTCGGGGGTGCTGCCTCACCTACTGAATCACCAGTATTTCCTGTAGAGCTGAATTTAGTTGACACATCTCATCCTAGCCAAGCACGACCTTGCTTAGCTCTCAAGGTAACATCTGAGCCAATATGGGGTAAAGAATAATTAAAACAGTCTGGACTGTGATGTAACTGCACACTAATTCATGACAAAACCAGTTAATACTTTATGTCATTACTGAAGACAGCAGTGTTCCAGTTAAAGGACAAGGTAGTTGGACAAGTTTTACGAGTCCGCAGAAAAGTTCGACTGACTGTGATATCCTGAATAATTAACACACAATTGAGAGACAAAAAGCCATCAACAGCAATCTTGATGTGTAACAGTTGTTTAAGAGTATACTGACAGGACGACATATGGCAAAAGTATTCAAATCCATACCCAGTGCAAAGGGCCAACTTCTCTGATGCTGTTGAAAAGTAGCAATGCAGGCACGTATAAAAGATCACTGCACCTTCCACCAGCATCCATATCTGGGCCTGCTCCCCCGTGTTTTAGTTTGTTCCCCCTTACTTTTGTACTTCTAACCTTGGGAGTCCACAATGAGCCAAATCAGTCAAGGATGACAAGCAACTTGATGCTGCACTTTCAGGTTACTGTTGCCTGAGAATTTTGATCTTTACTGTTAATTATTAGCCAGATGTAAATTAAACATCTAACCTGAAGCACTTGATGGAAGTAATACACTTCATTTGTTAAGCCAATGATCTTTATTTCTTCAGTGCAGCTAAATAGGAAGCAAGTCAAAGCAGACAACTGGTAACACCCATGAGGAACTCCTGAGCAGCGGCTGAACATGCACCAGAAACCACTTCCTGAGATGAAGTACAGTTCTGATTCTTCCCATTTTAGCAATAAGCAGTTCATATCTATTTCTTCTTCTGTAAATCTTACACTTCAGTTTAAATATTGCTCTTCTCTCCTTTTTTGTAATCCTCCTCCCAACCCACTTCTTTACAGTCACAACTGTAGGTTAATAAGCGTACAACAGACAAGCACATCTTCTGGGAAAACCAAGTTGAAAGGACTATTTTACTTGCAGAAAGCTTTGTCACTGACTCTTCAGCCACTGTGTGGCTCCTTCCCCCAGGCTGCATCTCGACATGACTGAGATCCAAATTAATATCTCAGTCCTCCAAACACCCAAACCCACCCTTAACTGTTGTTACGGTTTTCCTCCCAAACTGACCCGGGGGAAGTTTTCTCTCAACCTTTATCAGCCGAATGCATCCAACTCCTCCTAAGTCTAGTCAGACCCTACTAAGACCCATACATTATTCTCATTTATATGCTTCTGTAAGGCATAATTAACAACATATTTGGATATTAAGAAGTATGTACCTTCCTTAAGCGCTGCAGACTGAGTCCTGCTGTGCCAGAACAGTTTGCATTAGGGCAAGTTAACAACCATGTTCATGGCTCATTAGTTAAGCACCAGGACAATCATTAACAGGTTCCCTCTGCTTCTCTGCTTTCTGGACAGAACCTCTCCAGCTTATTCCCTGCGGTCATCAGGACATCTAATTGGGACTAACAAGGGGCAGAGAAAACCATCACTAGATCTTTAGATTTACTAACTGTTAACTTGCCTGTATTAACAAGGTACATACCCCAGGAATCATTAGAGGGACTACTTAGATCAAAATAAAACTGTAGGGAGAGTTTGGGTAAATAATAATGATGATGAGAATAGTAATTCTTTTACTTAAAACCTTAAGGTAGACAGCTTAAAGGTAGACAGCTGTGAAAAAATCTTTCTGCTTACCCAGCTATTCAGCCAAATGTCCTTATACTACTACGTACCTGCCCCTAAACCTAGTAAACAGTTCACATTCTACCAATATAGTAATTATTTCAACAACACAGTATCTTGTGGCTTGTCCAGTATCAAGGGGGATCTGAAGATAATAGTTAAACAACTACAAATGTCCCCCTAACACAAGTCTAGAACACCCAACTGCTGTAGCTCTACTCAGCTTGCAGAACACCGAAGAACACAAGAAGCAGAGGACATCACACTTAACTAAGCCTCATGGACCAACTCAGCTGCCAGTGGCAAAAGCATCTTTGTAGAAAAGATGTGTTTCCAGTGACCAGCATCAGGTGCATGCCAGAGACATAAAAGCAGACAAAGAGCCTTAAACTAAGAACACTTGCTGAACTGTTTTTCAAATGCAGGTGAAATCCAACTTCTCGCTCCTTCACAATGCTCCGTTGCAATGTTCTGGACTCAGCCATCTTCCCCAAGAGGTGCACAGTATATGCTTTGTGTGAAGGAAACTGCTATTTCCACCTCCATCAGTAACCCCAAAGAACAAATGATTTTGATTGTAGACACAATATTTACTTTATTAACTGTACTTGAAAAACATAAGTAAGTGAACGACAAACACTCTCCACAAGCCGGTTAAAGGTCCTTAAAATAAGCTGGTATTTTCCCACCTTTCCACAAATCATAAAGCAATAGTTTCATGACCCAGTTTGCAATTAAGTACTCTGTAAGAACAAAGGCTCTATTGTACCACTGCCCAGCAGGCTAACAACATTTATAGCCTATGTTTGTTTTTACCATGAGTCTCAGGGAACGATTCCGATAACTTCAACAAAGTTTCACATGACTGTAACAATCAGCAACAGGTTGAAAATAACTTGCTCTCTACATGACTTGCTCTACTGAGTTTTGCAGATAAACAATGCATTCACAGACATTTGGACAACAAAGTGGAAGTAGTCATCAGCTGAGGTGGCATCACATGAAGCGTCCTCTGAGAACTAGGAAACTCAATAAACTACTTTCTCGCTGTCTTTACAAGAAGAACACAAGAGAAAATGTAGTTTTGGGTAAAAATCTAGCCCTTATGAAGGTGTTGGCTCCATAGCATCCCTTATCCTCATCCAAGATGAGAAACCATCACCTTTGTATGAGGGTCGTCACTGTTTGTCAGTATATCAGTGCAAAGCTGTACTTCCTTCACCCACAGTAGAGGCCATTGCCTATGCTACACCCTGAGCCAGAGGAAGAACCACCTCTCACCCCATTCTCTCTCTGTACAGCAGAAAAGAACTGAGCAGTGAAACTGAGCAAGTACACGCCTTTAACTGACTTTTACAACTGCACACTTAAGAGGCAGGGAGACAAATTCTCACAGGCTCCCATTGTCTGGTTTCACAGCCCTGACTACAATACCGAAAGTAACACATTACTTAAAACCAGAATCCTGGGGGAAGAAAAAACCGAAGTACAATTACAAGAAAAGAGAGACAGAACAGAAAGCTGCAGCATAGCCTCTCGAAAATCCCAAGATGCCACAGAAAGCTTGAAGTAATTAAACCTATGAAAGTAAAAGGGCTTAAATATCCAGCGATGACCTCTCTCTCATTCCCTCTTGAATGCATTGCTGTCTTCAGACTCCCCCAGCTTTTGCAAATGAAGCTGCAGTTAGCCAAGAATCCCATCTTCTCTCACATTCCTCTACCCAATGTGTAACTTCTATCTCTGTCAGGCTTGGAAACTATCCACAGGGACAGGCAGATGGGTGACTACTCATTCTATCTGTACCAGTTTCGACCACTTACTGGTATTTTACTGTGTTTGGCTTGCTTTGCAAACATCAGCCCCTTTAACTTGCAGTTCAGTGCATAGTGAAGCAAACAAAAACCATCCAACAAATAACAAACTTCTGGACCTCTATGGGTTTTACAAGACAACGCTGTCAACTCATTCTGGAATATCTACTTTGTGGTGGGGAAAAAAAGGAGCTAAGAGCTCCCAGACTACATCGTGGAGTGTCACAGAAGTGAACACAAAGGAAACGCATTAAAGCTTTATCAGACTTGCACACAAGAATGGATGATCCTTTTGGTCAACATCAAACAGATGTAGCAAGGAGTAACCACAAATAAAACCTGCAACGCCACAAAAGACTGCATCAGCCTGATCAGAGTAACCTTTCAGCAGAAAACATCTTAACGGGAACATTGCCAAACCCAAACTAGAAGTATAATGAGACCAGCTGTTCTTTTAACATGAGTATGCATCATACTAGTATTGTAAGGTTTTTGCATCCTTGTGTTTCCAAAGAAGATGGATGAATCCATCTTGGTTTACATTTAAAGAAGTCGTAAGAAAAGAGAAATCCTTGCAGGCACATACTTCTCTAAAATGTATCTGACAATAGGAAGCTTGACAGATGTTCATTCACAGTTGATTTTTGGTGCGTAGAAAAATAAGGATAGACAAGCTGGAAGCACAGCATCCAGTAAATATGAAGGTGTAAGGGTGGTATGCAAGGTTACCATCACACAAATAAGGCCTGCTCAATGATGCTCAAAGAAAACAACACAAATAATTCCCTCCCACCAATAAACAGAAAAGACATCACATAATCAGAGAAATCCGTCAGAATTGGACCTCAAGAGGTCACCAAGTCTATCTCATCCTGGAAAACTGGGTTAAAGGTACTTAGAGGATTTAATCTGCCCTTAAGAATCAACTAGTGAAAGACTTTACAGACATCCTAGATAACCTACAATGCTGTTCAGCTACTCCTAGACAGAAAAATCTTCCTTTATCTGTAATCTGGCAGTCTTTAGTTACACAAAAGGTTGCTTATTTCTTGTGTGGTCAGTAGATGCAGAAAACAGTGAGTAACTGCCTTCAGTACAAAAAAAAAACCATGTTCATACTGGAAAGTGTGTGTCCTTCATCTTTTTCCCCTAGGCTGAAAACATGAAGTTGGTTTAATCTTTCCATCCAGGCCTGGTGCCTAAACATTTTGTTCCTGTTGCTGTCCTCTGGTCCCTCTCCAACCTTAACACACTGCATTGCCAAGAAGTGGGCAGACATTTCAGGCTAAGACTTCCTAAGTCCTAAGCAGAAATTAAATAGTTACTTATCACATCATTCTTTTACACTAGGAGTTGAATATAGATCTAGCTATAGATAGAAATTATCTTTGTGATGTGTGTGTATATAGGTACATACGCATACATTTTACACCATCAGATTACTGGCTCATTCCTCTCATGACCCGTGACAATCCCTGCGTCTTCAGCAGAACTGTTACAAGCCAGGTGCCATATTCTAGTGGTACATTTTGTTTCTCCTCACATTTAGTAATTCTCATTTACCTTTTTTAATCATTTCTATGATTTGATGATTCTAATTATGAACACTTTCCTAACTCGTTAAAAACAATGATGAACTCAAATGCAGATCTTACAAGTTCATTGTTATATTCCCTTTTTTAAAGCATCCACACTCCAAAAAGAAGATGACTGAAACCAGACCCATCCACTGTGATACTTGAATTGCTCTCCTACAGCAGCTTACAGGATTTTGTTCCCAACTATTTCAGCATCCACCAGCGTTTTCACCTAGACCATATTCTCCAAGTTACCTAATGAGAATATAAAGCAGAAGAGCATAAACATTTTATGAAAGTCAAACTGTAATGCCTTTAGTTCTTCCACTTCTTCCTTTTACATTCAACTGTGTAGAGGACTATGAAGTGAGACTGTAAGAACAGCAGGAAAATCAATGGAAATAATTCAGATTCTGAGTGAAGTAACAACAGTGCGGGTGAGGACAAAATTCAGTTTCTCCCTCTGTAAATTCTGTTGTAAAATTGAAATATGAGAAAAAAAGAAGAAAAAAGACACAAAACTACATGGATCGATCAGTTATGCGGCCACAAAATGCTCTCTTCTCCTCCGTCAAATGAAACGGAAAGACAGAGTAATTTCTTAAGCTTAAAACCACAAAGCTTTGTACACCAAAGTTAACATCTTACCTGGCAACTTTACCCATTCCATTTGAGAGAATACGGTGGTTATTTCACACTAAACTCAAGGACAGAAAACTGACATTTAAAAAATGTCTTTAAGTTAGCTGGGAAAAGAAAAGAAGAGCATTACCAATTCCCAGCAAACCCTCTACAGGAGGATTCCTAGGTGCTGGACCTCTCAGTACAAGTGGCTACTTGGATAAGGCTTGCCATCTTACGTACAGGAGTTCTTTTGCTCAGGAAGAAAGTGTCTTGCTGACCAGATACATCTAGTTCTCTAGTTTCTATCCTTCCTCATGCTGTAATCGGCCCAAGCTGGGAGAACACAGCACCACCTGAAAAGACTTCTGGAGATTAAAACAAATAAAGAAATTTGGGAGAGAATAGGAAATCAAATAGAAATAAGGAACAAAACACAACCATTCCAAACTCTGGCTTTTCCTGACAACTGAACCAGGATATGTACAAACAATTTCTCTTTCTCAGGAGGGCTTTCTTCCCCACTTCTGTAGGATAAAACTGAAGTAAATATACTTGTGGATTCCTTGAGAGAAACAGGAGATTTTCTCTGGTGTTTCCTGACTCAAAGCTCCCTCAGCACTCAGTGGGAAAGGGGGACTATATATAATGTGGAATAAAAGCAAACCTGAATCTTACTTTAGTTAAGGAACCCATGGAATGATTAGAGAAGATTTGTTTAGATAATATTTCATCTCCTAAACTAAAAGTTACGAAAGACAAAACTGTACTACATAACTTCCTCAGCTTCCTTTGTCTTGGTAATTGGGAAAGGGACATCTCCAGTAATCAGTGAGACAGGACACAGTACAGAATGAAGACAAATTGAATTCAGGTCACATTTTTTTCTTCATAAGTCTTTATCACCCGTACAATTCAGGTGCCTACAATCAATGTAAAAGCAACCTGACGCTGATCACAATTGAGGGCTGCACATTTTTAGAAACTAAAGAGCAATTTCTTGAGAGAATTGAAACAAAAAAGCCCTGTGCTAAAATGCCTTGTAAACCCAAAGGTGAAATTACAGGTGGGAAAGACCTGTGGAACGACTGATTTCACCTCCTCATATAAAAATAAGAACAACTGTTATCAGAGGAACAGCTTTGAAGAGTACCATTTTAGACCGATGCAAGCGCCCAACAAAGGGAGTAGGAAAGACCTTCATAGTTCCACCTGCATTTGTGGGTGGGTGTTATCCCCCTATCCCATCACCCACAGGGCAGTCAAGGTAGATTAGATGAGAGACTGCTCTGGTTCATCCAAACTCCTAGAGCCTTTGTGCTTCAAACTGCCAAGTGCACAAACAAGAATAGTTCTTAAAGTGACTTGTATGTTATTAATTTACTCTTTAACTTACTACTGTATTAACTACATTTCAGACACGTCACCCCCCCAGCACAGATCCGTAACGTAAGTTTCTCAATGGAACAGAAGCAGCTGAAGACAGACAAGTGTGAATATAAACTGAACTTTGCGAGTTGCTTTTGTACATTAAGAGGTAAGAGCAAGATGGTTTTCATGCATAAAAAATCCACCCACAACCCAGCCTATTTTAGATGTTAGCTTACTACATTTGAGAAGTGCATTTTCAACTAGCAACCAAAACCTCCCACTTATCAACAAGATTTCCCCCAGAAGAATACCCTTAATTTTCACAGCATCCTTCCTAAGGGAGGGGCGCAGGAGCAAGAACCCAAAGAACACACTTTCTCTCTCTTTCATATAGGTGTGATGACTCCCTTCCAAAATCTGAATCAAGGGCAACAAAGGAAAGAAACTTTTCCTCTCTCTCATGTCGATTCATCGTCAGATCTCTGGCAAGCAGAGATTAGAGCCAGGTTCCTTCTAGCCATGCTGGCCGAGTAACAGCAGTAGTATGGGCAGAAACTAGCCCTATTGCTATGCCAGAGGCTTCTGCACACAAACAGGGCTCTTGCCACATTGGAGACGTCTTGTGGAGCTGTGAGGAGGACAAGAGCTGCCTGAATATGCAGTTAAGCCAGGTTGGACACATTTTTGAGGCCAATCAGCTACCTTACTCAGAAAGCAAATAGCCAGAAAGCATTGTCCATGGTTTGGGGCACAAATGTGTTTTATTTTCACACAGCAGGCAAGATTAACCTGCCAAACAAGCTTAGTTCTTCCATTACCAGATGATGGCGATTAACTCACTGCAGGTCAGCCTGGAGGTCTGAAAATCTTATGTGAATAAGATGCCTTATTAAATCTTGTACTTTAGAGATATTACATATTCCCATTGCTTTTTATCTTCTAAACTCACCTATCACAGTTGAAGGAGGAAGAATTCTTCTCTCTCATTCCTAGTCTCTCCTGAACCTATACCTTTGTTTCTTCTTTAATTTTCCTGCTCCCTCAATTCTCTTTCATTGCTTGGAGCAATATATTCCTCAAACACCTGAAAAAGGTTTTTCCACTCACAATCTCACAATGAAAGTTGGGAAAGGCAAAGAGGATAAAGGTGTTCTGCTGCCAGGAGTAGGCACTCCTGGAGTAACTGAGTTATGTAGCAAGACAACTGTAAATTCTTAAGCACAGACAGCAAGTTTGCCTACACCCCCTTCCCCTTCACACTGTCAGGAAGTCACTACTTTCAAAAATAGTAGGGTTAAAGAGAAAGTTGCCATTAGAAATCACAGCATTTAAAAGGCAGCGTAGGGAGAGCTGTTCCAAGATCAGAAGAAAGAATGAAGGCCCGCTTTGAAAATTATATAGGTATCTTGAAAACTTGTACTGTACAATGCAACAAATCCAGTTAAAATTACATGAAGCGTGATGATAAGAGAGGAGAGGGCTATACCATGCTGACAGTATATTTAATGATAGCTGAAAGGGAAGAGGTATGAAGTGAGAATGGCTGAATAATGGTTGACAAGGATGACTAAACTGAACACGTGGAACAGAGCATCTTGTTGGACGCAGAGAAGTCTTCTGAGCAAACTGCCCATAATGCATACAAGGTCTTACAAAAAAAAAGAAATGGAAGAGACACAGGAAATACTGCACTTGAAACGCAGCAGACAGGAACAAAGGAGCAAGCCCCAGGAGAAGGCAGCATCTTGGAAGACAGCACAGATAATGATGCTGCTTGAAAGCATGCAGAAGACAAAGTCTCTCGGAGAATCTGAAAACTATTACTCTACTACACAAACGAGGTGATAATGGAGACCTGAGAAAGCACAGCATTTAGAGACAATTGGTCTGCTGTCTACAAAGTTTTTACCAAAGTAAGTGAGGGGAAAAATAAAAAAGAAGTCCTCACTACGGCAAAACTTTGTAAAGTCTGATTTAGTTGAAATACTTACCAATAACCTACTTGTTCCTGCAGAAATAGAGGTAGCAGTGACAAAGAAAAAAGGGGAAAACCAATCAATGACAAAAAAATCAGAGTACAAAATATTAAAGATTACAAATGGGAAGAATATACGCAAATAAAAAGTTAAATTATTACGTGGGATGCTCCCAGGACTTTAACTATTATTTCTAAACATACTGTTTCATTTTAGCAGCAACATTAACTCAGGTATCAAAAGTAGTTATAATTACATTTATCATTCAGTACAACAGAAAAAATGATAGCTATTAAAAGTACAGTTTCAACAAAGTCAAGGACATGTGTCAAAGCCTATTTGTTTTCTTGCGCTTTTCATCTCATTTCGTCATCACACATACAAGACTTTTCATCACCTCAGCACAACAGCAGCCTTTCCTGCATTACTATACACTAGTTTTTCTCTCTTCAGCTCTCAAAATAGCAGTCCTCCACAGAAGGCACCTATTTCTTAATTCTGCAGGGAAACATCCAACCTATGCTGAAAAGCAGCAACACTCAATACAATTCTTGGCTTTGTGCAGCAAGAATGCCGTTTAAACATCTCAACTTACGCCTTTGCTTTCCAGAATGGTGTAGACATTGCACCATTTGTTCTATTAATCCTATAACCCACAACAACAGCTTCTCAGCAGAGCTACAGCAGACTAACAGCTGTCTAATCTTTCAGAGAGAGATTCCAGCTCTAGCTTGAAACGTGAGTGAGCAAATGCTGAACAACATCAGAAGACCAGGGCCTGGTATGCGCTCTGTCTGATGCTTTCCACACAACCTGGTGGAACAGACTGAAATTCTGTTCTTGGTGTAAAACTAATCTGTACCTAAAACTGTAGCAAAATTGTCCTGAAGATGGTCTAAGTGTAAAAAACCAAAAAACCAAAACCAACCCCCCCCAAAACCCAAAGCAAACCCGATGCAGTTGGAAGGGTTATGTCATGCGCATGAGAATATCAATATTTAACACATGAAGATATGTTTTTAGATCAACATGAAAATCGCCCTTCTTCACTACTGTGGAGTTAGGACAATTATTATTGGCATCGGAGGCATTCAAAAAACACTGAAAATTAAGCTGGTAGTTAAGGAAGGGACTTCACAGCACTTAACACCTACACAATAACTTCCAGAAAGAAAAACAAACATTTCAACTCCTTCATCGCGTTTCTACCTGCAACAAAATTCATTTTAGATGCACTAAAGCCTGAGACAGACTAATCCCGTCACTTAGGTACTCCAGAACCATACAGCAACAGCTTCAAGGGGAAGAAAAGGTCATTTAGGCCCTTAGAAAAATAAATCAGTTGTTTCACATGCATTAATGTCATTTCAGTACCTTACTTGACACACAGCATAGGTGGGATTATCAATCCTGCAGTATGTTATTGTTGCTCTTGACCTAGCCTGGTATCTCACAAAGTGGAGGGTGGTACCACACAGTAAACTACAACAGCAAAACTTTGGGATTGTATTCAAAGTACTAAAAAAAGGCCAAATACAGTCTTGCAATTGATTAATATTCCAGCAAAACCAAGTACACACAAATCTTTATCTTTTTTAATAGCTTGTACACAAGAAATTCACAAAAAAGATACAGGAGCATCTTCTAAAGTACCAGTCATGGCAACTTTTATTATCAATTCTTATCCCTCAGGGACAGTTTTACAGAAAGAAATTGGAAGTGAGGCAACCCC